>JASFAT010003227.1:0-123791 GCA_031353405.1 Baronia brevicornis
ATAATCCTTTTGAAAAGAAATTTACCCGTTGAAAGGAAAAGACTGTTACATTACTCTGTTTCAAATCTAACCTGTGTTACACATAAAATAAAAACTGAAATAATTTTAAATATCACACGCATACTATAATTACCAATATGAAATTATTGAGATTTAATTAATGCTATAATCGCAATTAGGTTTTAATAAATATTCATATATCATAGATTTGTTGACTACACTTTCTCTAAAACTATCATTTATTTTATTATTATATCTGGATTCACCGAAAAAGAAAGAAGCCTTTTTCTTTATAAAGCTGACAACGAGTGAGCAATTACCTGAAGTTGCAGGTGTCCGTGGGTGTCGGCGATTGGTTACTATCATGTGTTACCCTTACTCGTGCCTTGCCCTATTATAAAAAAAGCCATCTGCAACGGAGGATTACATTGTAGAATATCATGAAGGATAGGAAAAAAGGAATGTGAAATCGCCAATCCGGAACAAAATACTCTTACGGAGACTGCTCTTTAAACCTGCGGGCTTCATCAAAATCTTTAACATTAGCATTTTACAGATTTAACTAACTAGACGTAAATAAATCCTTTATTGTACACCAAAAATGAAGTTATACAATAAATAATTATAACACAAAAGTCGTGACTAATAGCGATTCCTTCCAAATAGCCGTTTATAAATATAGAATTATTTTTCATTTCATATTTAAGAATCTTTTATATTAGATTTTACACCACTTACATGCGGCATATAAAATAGATCGTATCAATATGTTTATAATTAATCACATAAAAAAGCACTAACTTATTGCGGGTATCAAAAGTAGGCAGACAGTTTAAATACAAAAGAAAAACCATAGGAAAAGGCAAACTAAAAGTGTAAAAATTAATCTTAAATATTTGTTTTGACAGTTTTTTAAGACTTTAAATATTATTAACTTCTTTTTGTTGTAAGGTACATTTGTTGTATAATTGCACGTATTCGAATTAAATTAATTTTTACCGTATTAATTTTTTTTTAACTATCTCAATATCTAATCTTTTAAATTACTAATTTTCTTTATCTCAGAAGCATGAGCTATGTAATATTTCTTAACCATCAAATTATTTCCGACATAAGGACATTTATTGTATCGGTTTTTGACATTTTTTGTCAAGTGCTGATTGCTCGTCATAATCGATGCATTTCTACGAAGGTATAGCGTTATTTTTTTATATTGTATTTCTTGGAATGAACAGTTTGTGTGTATCGCTTCTCCGTAAAATGCTTCTTCATTGGGTTTATGTAGGATTCTTAATTTTTGGTTTCCTGGGTAATGACAAAATAAATAAATTACGTTCAGATTTTTTTAAAAAAATTTTAACTTTTTACTACCTATTCACATATACCACTAACTATTTACAGCCTAATTTTCCCTGTGTATAGTTAAGTAAATAGGTAAATCGCATCCCTCCGGAAACTGATCATGCTACCGCTTTCGGTGTCAACGATCGTGGGTTAGATTCCTAGATCAAGATAAATATATTCCCTAATATATCTATTGCAATATTTGGCCTACTGGTATTTACAATTTCGGTGGGCACTTTGGGTGCCGCCTAAGAAAAGCGTGGTTCGTTAGTGTCCATTCCTGTAGAAATGGGGACAAACATGGACTGCCGTGTGCCCAATGCCCAAACAATAGTGTAGATCACTATTGTCTTGTCGAAGGTATGCTTCCACTTTCAATTATTTAATGATTGACTTGTGGAAGGTGAATGAAATAAAATAAGGTATGCATACATAAATGCAATATGTAAATACGTACCATAGAAATAATAATTTACTTGTTTTTATCACTGCATTATAATCCATCTACTCAATTAGTTTAATTTTAGACAAGCCAGCAGCTTAAAAACTGTTATCCGATAATTCTTATTTCATTATCTATTAGAAACTCGACTATATGTTCTGTGGCATAGAGAACACATTGTTGTATCGTTACTACGCATGAGTACCACAGCATTATGTGCTTGCGCCAGCCCAACCGTTTGGTGGTAACACCGCGAACTACGTGTAACAAACTGTGAAATACTGAGCGCGCTCGAAATGAATGCTGCATTTAAATTAATAAACATAACTTACAAGAGTATTTAGTATATTGTGAATGATTTATTTCGTCTTCAGTGTGTCGATCTTTGCAGTTTTATTTTATGTTTCCAATAGTTATGAACGACCTATTTGGCTAAGTGTCAAAGCTACCGCTTTCGTCGTCAATATTCGGAAGTTCGATCCCAAATAGAGATAAATATATATATATAGCCTTATATAAAAAGTATTATCAATAGCTCAAATGGTAAAAACTGCGCTAATAATCTAGGATAGTGAGTTCGTTTCTTCCATTGTATTATTAATGTGAACCTTACTTATCCTTATTTTAATTATATTAACAATACTTCTAGTAATATTAAAACACAGTCTTCGTTTTAAAAAGAAAAGTAAGTGTTCAAAAAACGATCACAATTTACAATATTGCATAAAAGAATTCATTAATCGGATTTCCTGTTATAAAATATTAAATTAAAAATACATCTTGAGAAATAATTTTATTAAGTTTCATTGTTTGTATCTCACCGCATAATAATTGTCTACAGTAAAAAGGTAAACAGCTTATTGTTATTTGCCGACTCCTGTTCATAAAACTAAGATAATGTTATTATTGGAATTTTTTCAAAGTTAATCTCTGAAGTGGTAGTTTTTAACACTTAGTCTAATAACATTTCTTTGTTATTCACTTCTATGTTTTCTTTTTTGAAGAAAATTGGAATTTTCGAACGGAAGAGTGAACGATGCTTGTATTTTGGCTTCAGTTAAACACGGCGGAGGGTCTGTGATGGTTCGATGACTCCGCCGTTGGAGATCAGCGAATACAAGGAATCTTAAAAAGAAGGTTACAAAAACATTATAAAATAGTGCAGTGCCTTCAGGAATCCGTTTAATTGATCCGGAATTTATATTTCAATAGGATAATGATCCTAAATACTCATTAAAACTATGCAAAGTCTTTTTAAAAGGAAAAGAACAATAAAATGTATTGAAACTCATGATATGGCCTCCGTAGTCCCCAGACTTAAATCCAATAGAACTATTGTGGGATCAGCTGGATATACAAATGCGAAAATATTGTCCGACATGTCAGAAAGACTTGCGGAGAAAACTGCAAGACGAATGGCAGTAAATAACCAAGACATCATTGGATAAATTAGTAGCCAGGTTGCCGAAGCTTTGTAAAGCCTCATTCACACAAACAAAGGACATATAGATAAGTCTAAAATTTAGAAACTGTAGTACATATAATGTCTAAAATATTGTTAATAAATAGTTAAAATTATTATAGTTTTACTCATTCAAATATATCTTTTACAAAATTTTACTAGGTAGCTAAATAACTTTAAGCGGTAATGTATAATTAGATCAGGTGAAAAAGGACCTGACGGGCGGAACGATAGCCGTCAATGACGTGTGCACATAACATTGTGTTGGTATTTATGGGCGCTGTCCAGGTGGTCATAAGACAAGCCGTGACGCGCACTGACGGCGCCTTCTCCGCTTCGCTAACGTCATCATCGCGACGTAATCCTAAATACTCCGTGCTCCCATAGGGTTGTCACGTTCGATTGATCTATAATCCAATTAAAACATATTTAATACTTATAAATTAATGTAAATAAAAAAAATATTGTAGGATTTAATTATCAAGAATGAAAGAAATATAATATACTGTTGATGCCGAAGTAATAACATAAAACCTTTTTTAAATGTTTGTTATAAAATGTATAAATATTGTTAAAGTTATCACTATCTGAACTATGTAATCATATAATTTAAAACGAGAAAAAGTGAAACAAGACTAGCATTGTTTTGATATTGATAGAATTCTTGTTAATCATTCCAACTAAGCTTGTAATAATTTGGACTAGCAAATGGTTCACATCAATAGTCCAGACGAAGAATCGAACCACGACCTTAGATCATAAGCGGAGTCCCTACCAATGGAGATATTGTACCCTCCCATTATGGAGGGGGAACGCATAAGAGAGAGATGAGAAGACATGGAGTTATACGATATCCCCACCCTGGACGTTATTTCCACCCTAGACAATATCTCCACCCTGGAAGGTCGCCTCCGTGGGTGTCAAAACCGAAGCTGAAGCTGCATAGGCTGCTGAATCTGCTACCCGAGTGCCTGGACACATGACGGATGTCTGTCACTGTTGAGAAGACATCCTCCATTGTGACCAGCTACGATAAACTACCAAAATCGTTTAGGCTTTGGGGGCAGAAAGTGCGCCGGGAGACCACAGTTACGTGCCTCGGAGTCCGCAACGATCGCGCGTGCGGTCCTTGGTCCTATATTAACATCAACTCGCTTACCTGTAATTACGAAGCTGTTAGTCTATAAGGCGTACGTTCGTTCCCGACTGACCAATGCTGTGCCTGTCTGGTGGTCTTTGGCCGAAGAAACCCAGCGCAAACGCGTCCAGATCTACCAGAATCTGTCTCATGGTAGAGACCATCCATGAGTTTGCGGTCCGGTTGGCTTCGAAGATGTTCAACCCAGCCGACAATGGACTACACTCACAGTTTACAAATTTTGCTCCCTTCCAGGCTCGCCCACCTGAAGGACGTCCGCTCCCACGCGAAATACTTCTGTCGCCGCCTGGCTCCCGCGAGGGGGGAGGGCCAGTGACGTACCCAATTTAAGAATAGGTTGGGCCATATCTCGACGACGCGAAGTGCTTAAAGGATGCCCAAAAGTCGCTGGGAACAGCGACAACTTGGACCGGGGGGCAGTTGCCCCATTGAATTGCTGCACAAGCAGTGGGGTTCATCCCCGAGGCTCGATCCCACACCTCTGCGTTGTGGATGTCCCCTTTTTGTTCGTGGAGGTACATACGAAAGGATGAGCTTAAAAGCGCTACTACTCAAAAGTTAGTCTTTGGATAGATTGAGGAGGTACTTCTCTTACGAGCCAGCCCATTAATGGTGCATACAAAAACTGTCTACAGTTATCACAATAAAATACATTTAAATGATTTCGAATAAAATTATAATATGTATAATACAAAAAAAACATATATCTAGTTCCTACTGTTACTTAGGCATTTTTATGTTACGGAAAATCAATATAATAAACAAAAAGTCATATAATAAAAAAAAATAATTTCATACAATAACACTTATCAATTTGTGCAAAGCAGCAATAGCTTAGTAATTAAGGGTCTGGCTTACGATCAGAGGCCGAATTGATGTTAACTCGACTATTGATGTCAACCATTATCCAGCACAAACAGAAGCTTAATTGGAATGATGAACAAAAATTCTATTAATATCAAAAACCTATCTTAAAAAAAGTTTGCAGTTCAATCCTTTAAGATGCCAAGATCAAAATACGCAATGAGCAAGGTAATTTAAATAGATTAACCATATTGTATCTGTACGATTAATGTGCAGTTTGAGAGGTGTACCACTGGCAGGCGAGAGGCGATAATGAGTAGTGCAATGGTGACGTCACGCGTGTGGCGCGGGCGGGGTGCGGACTGCGGGCGCGGGACACCGA
This sequence comes from Baronia brevicornis, assembly GCA_031353405.1. Taxonomy (NCBI): domain Eukaryota; kingdom Metazoa; phylum Arthropoda; class Insecta; order Lepidoptera; family Papilionidae; genus Baronia; species Baronia brevicornis. Next base: position 5,594 of record JASFAT010003227.1, read on the forward strand.
GGACGCGGAGCCGTGCGCCCGTTCATTGTAGTTTTTCGATTATTGTTTAATTAGGGCGAAGCGGCGGCGGAGCGGCGGACAGGAGATACATATACGCGGCCCGCTTTTCCTAACTTCTTTTATATTTGATAACTTTAACAAAATGCTTATCCTTAATTTCATTGCAATTATATTAAATTATAGAAATAGAAATACAGAATTTATCATTCATATTTATAATAATAATTGCAATGTTGTTTTCATGTCGATATATTTTTCATATCCTTCTTTATTAATTGCAATAGTTTATTTGTTATTATAGTTTATAACACATTAAACACGATTAACCTTTGCTCTCAACAAAATTATTTCATATTGTGTCCAAAATTTTTTTACTAAGGAATTATTATTCTATTACGTATACATAATTCGCTTTTCTTTATTCTTATATGTCATTTAAGTACCAAACATCTAATTTAAATTACTATTAAAGGTTTTATTTCATTAAACAAACAAAATAAATAAAAAATAATCTAAACTGACCTATATTACTACAAATAATTACATTTTTGGTAATAACAGAGCACACATATATGTTAACTTTATAAAAACAAGAAGTTAAATTTTTACCTACTTGTTTGTTAAGATAATTACGACTGTAATAAACAAGTTACATATAAACAATTTTATTTATCTATAAACATATAACATAACTTCTTTTATGTGTAATCAATAACGTTGTGAGAGGTTTGAAAAATATATTAATATGTAATAAAAAAGGTGCATGCACGTCAAAAGAAAATTTATTTTTGGGTAAATTGGTCAACCTATACATAAGTACTTAGAAAGTATTACATAAAATAAAAAATAAAAATGCGACCAAATTTATGTTGAGCGTTAATATTATGAACAATAAAAATTAAACATGATGTTAATAAAATTGTATAAAAAACTTGAAATATTAGTAATATAATTAATATATTCAGTAGACACTGTGCCAAAATCGATTAGAAAGTTGGTACATGGAAAATTAATTAAATCAGATCTAGTTAAAAATTGCATATTTCGACAATTTTAAATAACTAATTTATTATACCAACTGTACATCATCATACATTTATTTTGTTATTATAAAAAATGGTAGCGAGGATAAAACACAATATATAGGAGCTAGATTTACCCATACTATACCAATGTTTTGCCTACTTACAATTATAAACTGGCTTATTACTTACTTTAATAGATATAAAATATAAGGCTATAACTAATTGTATAAATGCATTAAATATTTTATACCAACACAAGTCAATACTTATTAAATTATGTGTAAGCGGGGCAGACGTCGGGCCGGTTGGCGGCGGCTGGCGCGCTATCTGCGGGCGGCGACCGCGGGGGCCCGCGGGGTTGCGCGCGGCGGGAAAGAGCGCGTAAAAAGGCGAGCGGCCGGCGCGCGCGGATCCGCCGCCGCCGCGCACCGCGCGCCTTTCACGAGGTCGACGCCCGCCGGGGCCCCGCCGAAACCGACCCCGGCCCCCGCCGACACACCATACCCCTGACCCCAAACTAATTTTCCTAATTTTACCGGCGTGCTGAGAAAATATTACGACTAGTGTATCTCTGTGCCGTAAGCAATGTCGCTTTGTCATCGAGAGTACGTAATCCGATGACTATATATAGGATGCACTGTCCGGCAGGTCTCAAGGTGAGACGCGCGTGAAAACTGCAACGACGCGAGGACGATCCGGCCGTCCGTCCGCCTTCCAACATCTCTTTCAGAGAACGTTGATTTCAGCGCAAAAATAAGATGGTCTCGTTGTTACTCATTTCGAAAGACGTTTAATGACACGCCCACAACGCGCATCGCCGTTAGCAGCTCCAATAATAAAAGGGCCATCAATGTCAAATTTGTGTTCTTGATGTCGGTCTCTACACGCGTAGTCACATGATTTGCAGATGTTATTTGTGGTAGATCAGGCATCAAATAGAATTCTTTATATCGCTTGGTCGCTTCGACACAGATCGGTTACAAAATGATTTAAAATTGAGATTTTTATTTACCCATTGTATTATATCATATTTACCATTATGCAGCATAGTATACCATTATACAGTTGAATAATAATATTTAATATGAAGAAAAATTCCGCGAACCTGCGACAAAGGCTATCTATCCAATATATATAACAGTCCACTGAATACATTATTTGTTGCTGGTGTTGTTAAATGGTGAGTGGACGTGCGCACTCATCGATAGTATCCGGGCCAATGCCAGCCGTACCTAAACTAGAAAAGTATTGTCCTCGAATGTTCTGAGCGATAACCGCAATACGAGCTGAGACTAATTGCAGCTCTAAATCCTTCAAATAAAGTCCGTTTTCCAAGGCGCCAGGCGCTAGAGGTTGCGCGTGAGATATGTGAAGTCGCGGCATGCGGGTCGCGCGGCGTTCTCACGCTTTGAATATTGCTGCTCCCGGCGGCCCCCGCCTGAGCCCCGCGCACCCCGCCAGCGGCCCTTCAATGACGTCCCCTGACTCCCACTCTCAGTCAGTATTCCGACTATAATTGAATGAAGCTCGCTAAGACTTTATATCCGCGTCGCTCTTCTCCATTATCCCCTTCACTACGACATTTGGTCCATTGTCCAAAAGCCACAACGATCCCATATACAAGTATGTATGTGTAGAAAGATGACGCCCACTTTAATCAATTATCTCATCACATTAATGTTGTCTAACTCCTATATCGGTACCGGTTGGACTCCTAGCCATGCGATTGAATGTTTGAAACACCTGCCTATGAGCCTGAGCCTGAACCTTTGTATTTAAACTGCAATATTTGATATAATAGCGTTTATTGCTTAGCTAAGGTAATTCTAAAACCGGCTCATATAACACATGCATTTGATATAAGTGTCTACAAAGAAGTAATATGTTCAAAAAGCTGTGAATATAAACAAATCAAGACACTGAAGATGTTACTTTTGTGGAAAATAATGATAAATGAAAGATCTCACCGAATGGCTAAATGCTTTGGCACTGAGGCGAGATGTATTATCCCTTAACATCATTTACCGATTTTACCACGGAAGTGCTCTGAGAATTCAGAATAATTCCAATTCAAAATAAAAACAAGCCTAACTTTCTCAAAGGCTAGCAACACTTCTACAATGTCTCTGGTATTACAGATGTATGAGCGCCGTTGATTGCTTTTCATCCGGTGACACGCCTGCTCATTTACTCTCCTATCCCATCCATAAAACAATTTAATTTATGGATTCATGTTTTGTAAGGCTGAAAAAATATTTAGGTACTTATAAAGTTTTGATAACGAACATTAGCACAACGACCAATATTTTATTATCTAATAGCTGTACTCTTCATTAGTTGCAATGCTACGTAAAGAAAAAAATGTTTGGTTTTACAATCTATAGAAGAAATAAAGGACGAACATACAAAGAAATATTCAATATTAATCATATAGATTTATATTTAAATTAAAACAAGTGTTTGCAAACTAATCTGTAATAGGCGTGAGTGGTTTATAGGAGACAGCCGCGCAGTTTTCAAACACGAAGTTTATCTTTGACTACTGCGATATTTTCAGTATCGCATCTTTTGTGCGAAAACAGAACACGGAAACCGTTTGAACTCAACGATTTCAAATTTTACTGTAGGTAGGTATTACAAATAAATTATCCAGTGTTAACAATAAAAACTTTTGTATTATTGACTGACTTTTTTCGTGTCTATAGAATGAAACATTGCTTTTATATTATAAGTATATACATACTTTTTTTTTCTTTAATAAAAATAGTAGATTTTCGATAGGTAAAGCTTTATACGGATAAGGATTGCGCTTAAGATCTAAAATCGTGGGTACGTTTCTACCATTAGACTATTGATGTGAACCATAATTTCCCAGCACAAGCTCTGTCAGCTTAGTGGTAATGGTTAACAAGAATTTTAGTAATATCAAAACATTGCTATTCTTCTTTTTTTTAAATAATCGACTCTGGGAGACTTGTGCATTATTAAATATGAACTAAAACAAATACTTGTTTTTAAATCAAATTTAAAAGTAAGAATTTGCTACGCTACTTTCATAAGTTCTACTGAATTTTCTTAGAAGTCGTAGGTATCAAGTGACGTGACAAACAATAGCTATTATAAATAATCAATTTTCCATGTCAGCGGAATAGTAGTATTTACCTTTCTATAATATAATACAATGTGATGGTATATTTACTATAATATTTAGTATCCTTTAATGTACAAAAATACCATGGGCCTACATATATAAGCATGTAAATACATATTACATCCATGTACCAATATAAGTTGCTTAAAATTATAATTAGATGAACGAACACTTGACATTATTCCCAAAATTAAAAATAATAATTCAATTAATTTAAGTTTCGTATGACTTGTCGCTGCTTTTATATTTTCACGGACGGCTTTTCCGTTAAAAAGCACATAAAAGTACCGCTCTTGCTTATCACTAGACGGCGATAAGTGTCAAACTAAACTATAACATTTATGGCATGCGATTAGACTAAGTTTAAAAATTCTAAATATTTAAATATATCGTGTCAAGAAAAATCTTCCATATTTTATTATTTAGAGGATTTTTGAAATTACATATTAATATAATAGGTATAGTATTCATGTGAAACATTTTAAATGATTACTTAATATAGCTATAAATTGAGAAGAAATATGATGTAATATAGGAAATTATTAGATAAATGTATCATATAGTGATATAGTAAAACATCAGTTACAAAAACTTCTTCGTTTCATTTTTTTTAGATCTGTTGTTTGTATTAATGTGGGTATGTAGTTTTAGATATAACCGACATCAGTTCGTTTTATTAAAAGTTTATACTCAAGTTAAAATAAATAGCATGACAAATTAAGAATGGTTATATTTAAAGCGATTTTAATAATTATACAAGCAATTTTTATTTATTTACAATATACGAAAAAGTACTGTATTTTATATATTTTTTTTTATTTAATTATATTTTTTTCTTATTAATCACATGTTTTTTTAATATATAGAGTTATTCGGGGTAAATTTGGACGCACTATTTTCGTTTATAATCAGAAATTACTATGTAATTATAAATGCCTTTATGCATTTCTGTAGTGAGTTAAGCATATTTTTGATATACTAAAACTTTATTATGATAACTATTACGGTTTTTTTGTTTATTTAGCAAATTTATAATACAGTCGGAATGCGTACTTTAACCCCATCAGGCGGGTAAAAATACGCAACAGTATTTCATTCAAAGGCTACCAGCATGCCTATTAGCTTTAACAGCTTTATCGAATACTGGGCCCGGACCAAAGTAACTGTAGTCTCTATTAGTCCCCTAGGCCCTAAGGTCTAGGGGTTGAAAACCGAACGGGTACGTGAGAGAATCTCGTGTAAACGGCCGGTGTAGAAGTGTTCCCTACTCTGCGTGTTCGGCTAGAGCCGGGGTGCGTGTGAGTGTTATTGTCGTTGGTGGATCTGAATGACGCCGTTTCGTTGTATCAATACGCGGGCGTCGTCTTTTCGGGGGCGCGTTTAAATTGGTCGAATAAATGACCGATTTTTCAACCAGTGGATTCGGATGGGATTCAGATCTCTCGAAGTGTTTCTTTGAGATTGTTTTAAAATGTTGTTTGACGCTCGGGATAACAGTATAGAGTAAAAGTTCGTATGCGGAGTAAAAATATAATGGGGTATATTTAGAAAATTTTTGAAAATATATGACTTGTCTGACATGTTTGCTTTTATTTTTTTCTTCCATTTCTTTCTTGAAAGGGTTAGAAGTAATTTTTCTAACTAAAACTCTGTTCTTTTTCTCTTTCTCGGTCATGCGTGGAAGTGAACATAGTTGCGCCATCGTGACTATTTTTGTAAAATATACCTATTAAAATAAAATTATCTATAGAAAGGTCCATTTGGGTTGGCATTTTCGTGCGTACAATTACCCTCGATCTTTTACCCCGCTCTACCTTTAAACTAAACAATTCTCACTATTTCATAATAGGTTAGAATTTTGTCGTTTATTAACCGTATTAAATCATTAAAAAACTAACCTCGCATATAATGGAAACAAAAGCATCACAAACTTCTCCCTTGAAGAAATAAATTTAACGCTATTTTAATATAAAAATAACACGAGCCGCACTTCGCACCTTAGGTGCTGCGACAAGACGGCATGCCAAGGTCAATCAATCCTGTTAACCAAGTTCCTCCTCTGAGAAAACAGCACTGCGTCCTTTTACCCCGAATGACTCTAATTACTAATTAGAGTCATTCGGGGTAAAAAAAAAATCAATAATAATTCTGTTTTGTGTATACACGTTTTATGATTTCACTCTGCTATGTACCACTTAACAATAAATTGTATACCTTCTTCGTCATTGTAATCTATTGTATTTGCCTAATAATAAAAATAAAATATTTCTTACTTATCTTAAAAATTTTAAATTAAAAAACGAAATACTGTTATTTCAGTTATATAATAAAAATCCGAGCAAATCTGAAAAAAAAAAACTATTTATATATATATATATATATATATATATATATATATATATATATATATATATATATATATATATATAAATAGTTTTTTTTTTCAGATTTACTCGGATTTTTATTATAATATATAATATATATATATATATATATATATATATATATATATATATATATATATATATATATATATATATATATTATAGATAAATTCTACCAGTGCTGGTGCAGGCGGTCGAATATAGGAATAGTATAAAACGATTAATTGTTCAAGCGAGTGTCGAACACTGAAAACGATAAACGGTGCAGCCGTCGCCTTCGCCGCTGCCGCCGGCCGCTCGCAATGCGACACCTCGTTTTCCGAGAAGTGACGCAAGGCATCCCGCTAGCTCGGACTGACATGTGACACTGCACTGCTAGCCCCGCGCTCGGGGGCCAAGCAACGGCAACGCTCAATAGAAATACGTAGTCTTGAGTATTTATTACGTATGTACTATTAACTAATTTGCTTTCGTAGCCCAAACATTTTTAATTTAACTTTATTTCCGATATTGCTACTTAAAGTATGTAACAAAAGAAAATAGCAATAATATATAAGCTATTAAAGAGAATACGCTACGTGTATGTAGAAGAGTATTATGGACCCAAAATATTAATAAGAATTTATAGTATCACACAATTAGATTCATGTTTTGAACATTATCCTTTCTTCAATATTATGTATAAAAGTTTATTAACCCAACATGTTTTTTTACAAGTGAACAAGCATACCTTAGGTTGTCAGGATTCACTCAAAACTTTAATTTCAATTTTCAATTTCTTCAAGAAAGAAGAAAATTAAATCCTTAAATTTCTTTCCTATGTATTTAATTGAATTCAATTACTACTAACATATAGTTAAAGAAACATATACTGATTTAATTATTATAGCAATACTAAATTAAAAACTCATTAAAGTGAATATGAAGGAAACGAAAGACAAAAAAATGGTATTAAGTAAATACATAGAAAGGGATATAAAAAAAATTAAAAATATATAGTGAAAATGTATTTCTTTGATTCTTAATTTAAATTTTGCCGCGCTTAACATATACATACCTATCATCACACTTGTTTCTCGTAGGGGTAGGCAGAAACCACAAGTCTCTATTCACTAGGATCCTGGCACATCTTCCTTGCTTCCTTCATACTACTTATTTATCTTCTCATTCATCCTTTCTCTCACATTCATCGTAGCGAAACGGCTCTCCGTTAGTTCTCCTATGTTGCAAGAATTATCTTCTTAGATACAAGTGGTTTAGTGAATTTTGTTATTTTACAATTGGAAAACTATACTCACAACCCTCAGCGGACATTACAACGTAACTTTGTTATTTTTGGCTGAAAATATTCCAAAACAACTGTTCAAAGTATGAATGAAATGATGTCACAATTTGATTTAATTCTAAATAATTCTTCCCACCCAAAAAAAATTCCAAAAAATCATGCCTCCTAATGTGGCTTCCCCCTTAAATCAGTACCAAAAATCTGAAATAAATACACTGATTTGCAAATATAAATCAGTTTTTGCAAGAAACAAATTTGATAGTGGCACTATTAATATAGCAAGAATAGACTTCTTAGTAGACATATATTGTAGTAAGAGGCCTTTCAGATGCACTATAGAAGACAAATATGAGAAAGAAGAACAAATAGCAAAATTGTTGGATAATAAACATATAAATGAATGTAAGACAATTCCTAGAAATAAATAACTTTTATCACTAGTATAAGACTGCAATAATACTTGATCTACTACATAATTTACTCAGAAAAAATCAAAAATATATTTAGTCGGATAAATGCCAAAAAGCATTTGAGACGACAAAAAGCTTGCTGTGCTCACAACCGGTTCTAGAGATATTTGATCAAGATTTACTAATATAATTTATATCGATGCTTCTTTAGAAGGTGTTGAGGCCATTTTGAAACTACTGGTTTTTCTTTTCCATCCATTTCCATTTCCAGTAGCATACTTTACAGAAAAAGCAATATACTTAGAATATTTAGCTGTCAAGGAAGTGGTTACATAATGGCAATAATGGTTAATAGGGAAAACATTCACGGTTTATACAGATTACAAACCACTAGAAAACATGAAATCTAGAACCAACGAAAAGCTTGGTGATTTAGCATATTATTTAAACAGATTATCTAAGCAGGAATCCGGTATTTGAATCGAGTGAAAATACAGGTAAACAATTAAAGTCGGGAATTGGGTTAAACTGGAAGACATTTTAACAGATCAAAATAGTAATGACGAAATCCAAAACAATTTGATTTGATTTGATTAAAAAACACAAGATATACTTAAAAAGGGTCAAGGATAAAGAGAAGATAATTTGGTCGAAACAATTTAGCATAAAACTCTAAAAAACATACATGAAAATCTATTCCATATTGGAATTGGACAAATGCAGGAGACGATTTCTCTACACTACGCAACCAATACTTTAACGAATTATATAAGAAATGTTTGCGAAAACTGTGAAATTTGTATTAAAAACAAATCGAGAGGATACGACAAATTTGGTTGTATATCTCATCTAGACCCAGCCACAATGCCTTTCCACATAGTCTTTATACGCACAATTGGAGGTTTTGGAGGTTCAAGATCAACAAAAATATATCTACATCTTTTAGTTAATAATTTCACACGATATGCACTTATTGTAAGAGATTTTATAAAACTAATCTAGAACATAACAGGAACGAAGAATATTGAGATGCTACTCACCGACCAATACCCAGGAATCAATTTAAAACAATTCAAAAAATTCTTGAATGACTTGATTCACAGCAATAAATGGACAATTCGCAATGAAAAGCTGAATTAAACATTAGTAAACAAAATCCGATGTAAAATAAACGAAAACAAGAAAAAAACATGGACAATAGCTCGAGAATGTGTAAATAAATATAATAATACTATTCATTTACTCACAGGCTTTAAACCAAGTTATCTTTTATATAGTACAGATGTCAGTATCTTAACAAACGAATCAAAGAAACGAAAATCCAATAGTGATTCGATTAGAGACAGGAAAACAGCACAGGAAAATACAACAAAACACTGTTTGACAAAAATCGAAAATACAGAGAATTTAATGTGGGTATGTCACCTATGGGTGTACGTAGAAAATGGAAACAAATTAAACATGAAGAAATTAGACGAACTTAAAATTGGACCATATGAGATAGTTGAAAAAATTTCAAACTCAATATAGAATTGAAATAGTGCACAAAAAAAAAACAGAATCAAACCTTTTTCATATCAAAAAACGTATGTGAGTTCTTACGTTGGAAGAGTTATCTTTTTAGATAGAAGTAGTTTAGGGAAGATGTTAATATTAATTTTATTTCCTCGAGGGAGGGAGATGTAAAGAAAATATATTTCTTTAATTTTGAATTTAAATTTTGCCGCGCTTAACGCCGTCACTAAAAGACTTGAATACTTTGTCGGTAAAGCAATACGGTAAAAACGTGGAGATTAGTGAATAGAATTTTGACGGTGTGTAATATAAAAATTAGTGAATATAAAGTAAGTGTAATTGTTTAAAGTGAAAATTAAAGATAACTTCAAGAATGAAGTTTTAATGTCGTTTCTTTGGTTTTCAGAGCAACACATTATAGTTTAATTCAGTTGTCAACCCTTATAAAACAAATAGAAGATAAACACTTTATAAATATATTAAGAAATAAAACTAAAAACTATTTAGATAAAGTGTCCAAAAAATAAAATGATAAGTATACAGCACTTTGTGTTTTGAACAATATATCAGCAATAGCATTTAATTAGGGACGTGCTAATAATATTCACTACAATAATATATATTATATAAAAATCTTAATACAGATGAATAAAAGGTACAAATGGTACTCAAAAATGATCGTACTAAAGATTTGATTGGCGCTTGTTGGCAACCTGAAAGGTAGTTTGAAAATAAGTCTACTTAAAAGTTATGGACATTGCAGCTACTTTTGTATGATATGCTTGATTAAGGTTTCCATTTTTAATTTTTTTTTCAACAGCCCATATATGTCCCACTGCTGAGCACGGGCCTCTCCATTTCTGGAGGAACGGACGTTAACCCACCACGCTTATCCAATGCGGATTAGCGGGGTTACCAGACTCGGAAAAAATATTTGTAATACATGCATATATTTATTCCGATGCGGGGATCGAACCCGCGACCATTGACTCCACGGGCGGAGGGTCCGCCACTGAGCCAATTGGTCGTTTTCCATTTTGAATTGATAAATGAAAATAATTTCTAAATTTAGAATAAAATTTCTCCTTCGAGTTCCATGAGTACGTAAGAAAGTTACCAATCATACTGTTAAAAACCTATTTACCATTAAGTTTTCGTTAAAATTTAAAGGAACCACTAAAAGCAATAATCAATATTTGAAAATCTTCTTCTTAATGTGCCATCTCCACCCCGTAGTTTATTCCTAGCTACAGTCACACGAATCAACTTTTTTGTGCTTTTCATCTTCAACTAGTCTTTATCTCAAATGGAAATGATTCAAACACATATACCTAAATAAAAATCTTAAAGACACCACTCGAAAATTAGGTAGTTATTATAATCAGAAATTTATTTTTGACTTAAATCCACATAAAGTTGATACATGTATTTAAGACACCATGGAGAATAATAGGATAATAAAATGATAAGCCCCAAAATACGATTATGTTATACCATCTACAAGTTAGCTTGATCTTTTTGACAAATGTAAATTTTTCTGATCGACATAACAATGCAATGACAAACATATTATTTCTTTAATGATTTTAAAAATTGAAAAATATTTAAAAAATACATATAACACAAATTGCTTCAAAGTAAAATTTAAATAGGAACACTGAAAATAATAGACTCTTGTACAATGTTACATCGGTCGGACGGATGGGACACGAATAACAGGTAGTATACAGTATAGACCGATGTAACATTGTACAAGCGTCTGTTAGTTTCAGTGTTCCTATTTAAATTTTACTTTGAAGCAATAAAAAGTAATGATTTTAAACATTGTAAAAATATTAAAAAAATACATATCATACCATAGTCCCTAAAGATTCAAGCGTTATCCGAAAGTTTTAAGACTTTTTATTGCTTCAAAGTAAAATTTAAATAGGAACACTGAAACTAACAGACGCTTGTACAATGTTACATCGGTCTATACTGTATACTACCTGTTATTCGTGTCCCATCCGTCCGACCGATGTAACATTGTACAAGAGTCTATTATTTTCAGTGTTCCTATTTAAATTTTACTTTGAAGCAATTTGTGTTATATGTATTTTTTAAATATTTTTCAATTTTTAAAATCATTAAAGAAATAATATGTTTGTCATTGCATTGTTATGTCGATCAGAAAAATTTACATCTGTCAAAAAGATCAAGCTAACTTGTACAGGGTATAGTCTGCTTATATTGCGTAAGAAATGAAAAATTATTATGCTTAATGCAAAAGAAAACCTAGAGGTGCATCGGTATATACAACATATGTATACTAAAAGCTTATATTTACTATGGAGCTTTTAATAATAGATATTGTATACCTGAAATTACTGTTTTCATCATTAATAATAACACCACAATAAATGGAATACGTACGTAATGACAGTGAATAATGGAGATAATTATGCTTGCATTTTATGTAGTGGATAATATTCAAAATAAAGAAACCCGTACTAAGAAAGTATAGATAGACTTTTCCATGTGAGCAAACGTGACAATAGCTTGATAATGTGTTTAAGAGTAGATGTCAATCTCTAGAGTGGAGACAGCGCTTCAGCGAATTTAATATGGAGATATATACGTCTATATGTAGTAATAATTCATGCAGGGTGGCTAGAATAGGATTCAAGAAGGCCTATTTTAATTGGCTCACGTTTTCATGTAACATTTATGTTTTATATTTCGTCAAAATTGGAGCTTTCCACAACACAGGCCGTCTTTCTCGCTAATATATATTTTTGCAATAAGTTTAAATATTGGTTACGTAAAATAGTATATTTTGTTCTAATTCTTTATAATAGTATATTTTATCTTGTCTTCAATTCATTTAGTTAAGTATATATGTAAATCTGTGCTAGCTACGGTTAGTGCACAATGACAACCAAATTTTGAGATAGTCATAAAAAATATAACCTATATCACATCATGTATGTCTTTCTTGGAATTTGGATATGTTCTATTAGGAATAAGGGGTGAAAGGTTAGCGACCTGAGATATATGTTTACTCGTTCTTAGTTCAGGCGCTAGCTCACTATAAAAGAATTATTTGTTGTGTTACAAATTTTGTATTCAAAATTTTGGTGTCATAATAAATTATTTTTATTATTATTATCTTGTTTAGTAAATTTTAAGCGCATTTGTGCTGAAATTTTCTTATTTGTTATTTCACTTCTTAAATTATGAGGTTAAACAAACTTGATTTACTTAAGTTAAATGTGTCCTATACTTTTCGCAAGAAATGCAAATTATTTCTGGTGTACTTCAATTTAAGAAATAGAAATGAGAAGTTTATTAGTATATATTTAAGAAGTAAGTACTCGTACAAACGCTTGTTTTAGTCAAGTTGTTATAACAGTTTTATTGCACGTATATACAGTTTTAGTGCATTTTCATTTTTTTTATGGTATAGGAAGGCAAACTAGCAAGCGTATAGCCTGATAAAAAGCAATCAACGCCGCCCATAAACATCCACAAAACCATTAGCATTGCAGTAACCCTCGCACCCTTTGAGAATTATTGAAGGTTTGAATGTTGTATCTTTTCGGAAATACCACTGAAGGTAAGTAGTTGCAAAGGATAGTGGTACGTTGAAAGAGGTTACGGGAAAAACGCACTGTACCAGATCCTCACTTGTCAGATTCAGATGCAAAGGATTTAGGGTAATGGAATTCAGAAATAATCTTATGAATATGGACTGATAAAAGTTAGCATTGTGTTGTCATTACAAATAATTGGTTGTCAGTACTTGGGTAGTGTTTAACTTATGTCTAAAACTTTTAAACATGAATGTTTCCATCGTATAGAAGTTTCCGCGTTCATTTTACACGTACGTAGAGTCGATTGCTTTAATAGTTTCCTGTGTCGATACGCACGCCACCTAATTGATTGTGGAGCGAACATGTCGACGATATTTTACTGCGCGAGACATCTACTTTGAACGCTTATCGACCTTATACATTACTACAATTATATGCTTTTTAAACGTAAACTTTTAAACAAACAATTTATTAGCTTTTTTCACAAACTTTCGCTTAACATTCACTTATTTTGTTGTATAAGGGTAATTTCCTGTGTGTGTTTCTCAGCATAGACTAGCGCTACTTCGATTCTTCTCTTGGGTGTCATCGACGAGTCGACTGCGGGAGCAAATACCGGAGAATAAAAACCAATCTGCGATCCCCAATCCGCCTGCAAATCGTGGGGATTACGGCTACATCCCTCAAATTTGAGAAAGGCCAATGTCCTGCAGTAATAATATATATAATTAATAATAGTACAGTTCATTTTAATCAACGCGTAAAAAATATAATATCAAACAGTTTTGGAGTATCCTTATCGTGATGTTGGGCTTTCTTGTGTGTGGTGGAAGACTTAGACAAAAGAGCAGGCGAATATCGTTATGGTATATAGTCAACGCTGCTCATGGACATCAACAAACTTAAAATTGATGAACCAAACAGCACCAAGTTGTTCGTGGGTAGCGATGTAATCTTTTGCTACATTATTCTTGAAGGCGAGCAAAGCATGCCTACTTCTAAGAAAGACAAAGCTAAAGCCCTAGCAAGATATATGTTGGATAATAGGAGGAAAAATAAGGCAGAGTAGGAGGTGGCAGAAGTGGACTAGGCCGTTGGTTCTTTGTTTAGGCCAACAAAACGTTGTAGTAAAGCTATCATAAAAATGTTGGTATACTACGAAACCACAGTAATTCTCTAAAGGAGTTGTGCCAGTCATACAAATCTGCTAAAACATTTTTATCAAATAACTTTGAAAAAAAATTTTCTTTTCGATAAAGATCGGCAATTTAATAGGTAAGGTTCTAATATTTTAGCCCGGTTGCGCTTCATTGTTTCTACAAACCTATGTACTACAGCTCTACGAAAGTTGGCTGTGTCGAAACTTACGATAATGACTGACAATATATAATTATGTGAAATTATATCATTTCACAAAAATGTAGTATGCCTTAACTAGAACCAAACTATTAAAAGTTTCAAAATTATATTTAATTGGTTTTGTAATGTATTTTTCGGTAGTCATCATAAATGTTTTAACGGTATATTGTTTCTGTTAACATGCGCATTGTAAAAACTGAAAACTCAATGCTGTAGCAAAGTGAGGCCAAACCGAGCGCACTCACGGCGTGTTCAGATCGACGGGTGCGCGATCGGCGGCGCCCGGCGTAGGGGAGGGTGGGGGGAGATGAGGGGGACGTCGTCACCACATGCACGTATTTTTAACTCGTGGGGCCGCCGCGCTAAAGCTCACCTTTCGATCTATTCCTAGTCGATTTATTTTTAAACTTTTGTCTAGATTACTTTCCTTCCGTGTGCTTATTAGTGGATGATTGAAATGCGTCGCAGGGGGCGCTCCGCTAGAAATATATCGCTTCCATATTTCCGGTAGGGCGACGCCTCCATCACGTGGCACGGAACAGTTACTCACCGATGTTGTTTATTCCCCGTCGAATTTTAACATTACAAATTGTCATGTTTTAAAACTATTATTTCCTTTGATTTTAGTTATTAGAAACTCCAAAGACTACTAACAGAAATTTTATTTACAAATGTCCTGAATATTATACGAAGTTACGAAGCGTAGTTTTCAACAAAAATTAACAAAGAAATTGGTCAGTGTCAATCACTCAAGAAGGTTATTCCATAAGATCTTATAGCTACAAAAGTAACGAAATTTATGTTAAAATTACCCTATACATTATGTATGTATCGGATAATTTTAAAATAAAATATGTTTTTATCAAACTTGCTTGCACTTGTGTGTGGAGGACATATTTCACAGACGATACAGTATGGCTCTTTCGTACTTTAAAACACCTTACTTGTTCTTATAACAAAGTTTCCATCGTAACAACACCGCCAACTCAATCTTTGACAAAACTGATATTCAAGTTACAATCTTAAACGCCCGAACTTGAACCTAAGTTACATCTTTAAACTACTAAGTAAAATTTTAATAAATTTGTCCCAAAAGGTTCCCTTTTTTATTTTTCTTGCTTTCCTGGGACATTAATATAATCTCTTTATAAAAGAGCAACCCTTGAGTGGGTCAGTGTGTTGTAAATGATGGGAGACACGTATACCGATCACATCCAGTGTGTTACGTAGTTAATTATGGACTTCGTAGAAAAGTTCTTTAAACGCTTCTTGTTTGCATATCTACGAGGAAAATTAAAACCATAAAAGTAATAACCACGTAAATGATAACAATGCACTTTTACATTTCTCAAGCTTTTTTATTATTATTTCGATATGGGTACGTTTAATTGTACATGTTTTGTTGTGGTGAACAAATTTGAATAGTGCGTAATACATTTAACCAACCAAGTGTACCAACAAAAGCTCATGGAAATTTATGTCGACTTGTATTAGTTGAAATAAAAATAAAAACACTCTAATCTAATATAAACATTACATGAAATGAAGTCAGTAAGACTCTACGATTGCAGAGAATTTTTTTAATAGGATTTTATTTCTACATTTAAAAGAACTCCCATGTCTAATTTCATGCTTTAGATTCACTGTAGTTATAGAACACTAATCATTATATTATAATTTGTTTTATTTAATTAATAAGAAAATTCTTGAAGCTATATTTTCGAATTATGTTAATTTGTAAGTTAGAATCGTCTTTTGGGTATTGTAAAAAAACATTGTTACGGTTTTCCCGTGGACTTAACTTATTTAAGAAAAGTTAAAAAACACGTTTACAAAGTTATATTTAATACAAGAAAAAAATACTTTGCATAAAGTCCGCCTATTATATATTTCTGACTTTTAATAAATATGCAATAAACAAAATACAAGCTTCAGTTATGAACTTTAGTTAATATTTATGATAGATTCCTTTTTTTCTATACTCTACACGTTTATCAAACTATGTAGAGTATAGCTCTACATAGTTTGATAAATAAAATTTTATTTTTAAGATGGCGAAAATAGTATATAACAAGGAATAAAGTATATAATAAAGAACAAATTGTGAAAAACAAATACATTTCTATAATGGTTTGGACTATTTCTAATATATCGTCAGTCTTGGTGATATTACTGGCAAGTAAGTACGCGGTATTTCAAAGATTGGTGAACGCGTACAGAAAAATGTATAACAATAATACAATATAGCAAAATCGATTACTTGTGTAATACTTTTAAAGGCGCAACTATCTGTATTGATTTGTTAAAGCGACTGTCTTATTTGATCAAACTTTAAGAATATATGTATATCTACGAGTATAAAATATTAAACTATAGACCAGCCGTAAGAATATTTTTAAAAGTTATATATAAATAAAATAAAATATATTAACAAGATGATAAAGTTTGTGCTCTAGATACATATTTATATACATACATATCGAATAAAGCTATTTATGGAAGTTGAAGGCGTGCGAGGGTGAGGGTGCTTCAAATGAGCACTTAAACTTTTAACTTCACATAAGAACTCAACAATTGTGCTGTCAACATTCTTCCCGTTAATAGAATAGGGGCTAGGGCGGATAATAAAAATGTTGCATAAATAATATAGTAAAAATGTGGCAGTTAAGGTTAATGACACGATATGACCATTGATCACAACATGGAGGGAGGTTGACGGTGAAGATTGAAGTTGAAGGCACAAAACAATACTAATATATACATATTTTACGAATAATGCTAAGCGTATACTATTTCACGATTTTGTTAGGTATTTTTTATTGTATACGTAAATATTCTTCTTCATAAACTGGAACTAATGGGCTTCAAACATAGCAAGTCATTTGTTACATAGGTACTTATCGAGACTCCTCGCGTTTCTGTGCAGCTACGTTCAAAAATCAATCATTTTATTATTTCTGCAAAAAGTGTGCAGGTTGGTATATCGTGAGGCAGTACATTGCGGACAACACTAGTTATTTATTTATACAAACAATGTACTGTCTCTGAACCGATCGCAAACCAAAGCGGTTTGTTATGCTGCTAATTAAACCTTTACATGAAAGAATTTCAATATTTATTGTTATGATATTTTCCTAGCCTTTTCCGTTACGGCAACAACTATGATATCGTAGGACAACTTTTTAGTGTTTTGAATGTGTCCGTTAACACAGAATCCTCTTGTCTGTTAGTGTTTTGATCACCTAAATGATTTTCGTTACTTTTGGTGAAAAATTTGGATGCAGCGTCTCAAGAACATATTGTACAAATTACATCCATGAATCCGAATATAAATTTGTGTGTCGAACAAATATTTATTAATTTTATGTCGACAGGAATTTGAGCCCCAGAAACCAGCCTAAAAGTAAATAAAATTATTACTCGTATACTTTTTTGCATCAGTCTAAAGCTTCGTTTGAGTGAAGGGGAGGGTAAAATCTTGATAAATGCTAGCTGATTCAAATTTACTGCGAGTAAATGATTGAAATTAATTCTATAGTAGACTTACAAAGTCCATGAAATACTTTCATTGTTTTTTTATTAAATTAATTTAAATTATAAATTTTCAAAATGACCCGAAACTCTTTTCCGTATCTCCGTATCAACTCCGTATTTTTGTTACTGCTATACTATGTGTTCATCCTTATTTATAATAAATATATTATAATTAATGTCTCTCTAAATTAGTCCTACAGTTATTACACATGAAATGTGATAATGGTAGCTAAAGATCGGCTTACTGCATGCGTATGCATATTTATTTATGTACATATGTGCATACCTTGAATTCCTATCGAGTGCATTGGTAACAATTTTTCTATTGCTATTACTTAATGTTTCCATGACAAAATTTTTATGTAACTTTATATCATCTTAAGTTAATTATATACCTATAGAAATTAATATAATAAAGTGTATAAATGGGACACAGCTAACATGTGTAAATAAATGTTTGATAAAATCTAACGATGTAACACATATCGGTCACAGCGTTATCATCAACAACCGTTAGATCTTTTTTCTATAATTTATTTCATACATATGTACGACGTACGTATATCTAAATCTCTAACAATTACATGTAACCAATTGGGTTGGGCAGATTTAAATCTAACCTGAAATCATGTTCTCTCGGTTACATCTTACTTAACGTAGATTGGCATGCTAAGACTAGTATATGACTTTTAAATTGGAACTTTTTTTCGTATTGCGATTTGAAAAGGCATAACATAATTATCAACCGCCTTTAACGATCTACATTATACCTACCCGCACATAACATTTTGCAAGGCTTCACCCTAATTGTCAAACACTTATTGTTACCAATTACTCTACTGTCCACGTTCAACTCTTGAGTATACCGCCAATCTTCGGCTGACACAGCCTTGTCCATTTATTAGTTGAGTGTGCAGCTTGCAAGTAAACTATATATATTCTAAAGCTATTTTATATTTAATATAGCTTCCAATCACAGTACGCCAATATTCATCATTCGATCGAACAACACAATATATAGTAGTGAATACAACCAACTGGATTAGTGGAAATCTAATACGGTGGTGCATTTCACTTTTGACACTCGAAACTGTTTCACGCCTTACCGTTCTGTGGAATCAACTACCTTCAGTAATATTTCTGA
Organism: Baronia brevicornis; assembly: GCA_031353405.1. Classification (NCBI taxonomy): domain Eukaryota; kingdom Metazoa; phylum Arthropoda; class Insecta; order Lepidoptera; family Papilionidae; genus Baronia; species Baronia brevicornis. Next base: position 24,973 of record JASFAT010003227.1, read on the forward strand.
ACTGACACAGCAATTAAACTTTTAATACACCCAAAACCATTCTCAACGCTTCTGCGATGCTTTTGGTGTTGCATATGCAAGTTATCTGTGATTGGGCGCTGTTGATTGTTTTCCACCAGACGATACGCTTGCTTGTTTGCCGTCCTATCCCATAAATAAATATCTAATTACATTTATATATAAAGGTATCTTTCAATTACACATAATTTTTAAAACTTTTCTATCCCTATCATTCGCTTGTTTATCAAATTACGTGCATTGCAATAATGTGAGAAAAATAAACAGCTTTTCAAGGAATTATTGCAAGGCCAATGGAATAGCATACGGTGAAATACGTTTTATAACTACTAACCTAAAGGAATTCGCCGTATGCTTGGTAGATAATCTACGATACGATAGATATTTTGATTCCTTAGAGTTCGCTCGCAGACGCTTTAGCCCCCGTATGGTTAGGATAAATTCCTTAAATCTTTTGCAATGGGAAATAATTGTTTTATAAATTTAACCTTTCGGAGTCAATAGTTTCGAGTTCCCGCATATTTATATCCAGTCTGGATGCGCCGCCAATCCGCCGTAGACAAACGTGATGGGTATATGTCCATTCCCCAAAAATTGGGAAGCCCCATTTTTTAGCAATGGGACATATAATTATAAAAAAAAGCCTTAACGTTTAATGTATAATACATAAAGTATTATTGAATCTTTTTTAAAGGTATTTGTGAAATTTTGAGTATAGTGTTAATGAGCATAAAGTGCCGTCGGCAAATCTGTATCTGAAAAATCATAAAGCAATGAACGTAAGGTGAAGAAGATGAGATGTGGATGTTGCAGATAGAATGCGCCGCGAGCGTTCGACTGGTTTCTAACTCAATGTCGCTTGGAATGCTGGGGGTCGCGGGTGGCGGGGGTGGCGGGCGGCGTGCAGCGCGCGGTGTTGTCGCAAGTGGCCGCCGCACTTGTCGGCGCGTTTGACTGCCGGAGATATTCGGCACGGTAACGGGCCGCGGCCTTCCTGGAATCGGTTACCTGTTGCATTCCTCCGCTGGCCGCCTGTCGCCCTCCCGCCCTACCGCCATCCTCCACCGCTGCAACCGTAGCGATGCAGTCGCCGTCAAAAAATACGCTCGCGACGTTCGCATCCACTTGATGGTTCGCTGCACTTACCCCGCTGTACACCTAGACCGTATTTTCCTTTATTTCCTTATTGAATGCGTTATTTTGAAACATTGTCATTAATGATTAAATATTAGTTAATGTTAAAAGAGAATATTTATCAATTCAGAAGAATTTTATTTCCCAAAAATTATATAACGTAACTAAATTACATTAACGCAACTGAGGACGATTTATATATATATATATAAATCGTCCTCAGTTGCGTATATGTGTGTGTGTGTGTGTATATGGTGCGCAAGTAAGTTTTGTTTTATAAAAATGCAACTTAATTGTGCAAAAATGCTTACATATCATATCTTACTGTAACTAAAGTGGCAATGCGCTGGTCACGTCGGAGGTCCGACAATCGTTGGAACACACGAGTGCGGGAATGGAGACCGCGCCTCGGCATACGTAGTGTGGGACGCCCCCCAGCAAGATGATGTGACGATCTGCGCAAGACGGGTTGCAGGAATTGAATGCGTGAAGCAGAAGATCGGGCTTGGTGGCGCTTCTTGGAGGAGGGCTATGTCCAACAATTGACTGTCGTATGCTTGATTGATCCCATCGCTATCTACAACTTTTGCCCATCTTTCTGGCAGAGCTCGAATACCGTTACAATAAAAGTGTCTTTTGAGGCTATCCACGAATTAACCCATTCTTCGATGTCTTCTTATAAGCGGAACTGCTGATGAGCCAGATGTGCCATCAAACGAAACAAGTAATAAGCGGACGGCGCAATATCTGAAGAATATGGCAGGTTGAGTAGGACTTTCTTTTTTGAGCGTTTTCATGTAGTTTTAAACATTTTAAACAAATTTCGTGATTTTTGGATTCCATAGTCACACTTGGTCTAATTTGTGCGCCCCCCAAGGTACACACCTTAAGAGGCGCACAAATCACATATTTAGTAATTTTACATTCATAAATTATGAAATTAAAACAGCACACTTACACGTAAATAACTTTTTAATTGTTAAATTAAACAAATATTTATGGTAAACGTTTTAAAATTGGTAAATTTTAAAGGTTTTGGTTTAAAGGTTATATATTTGACGTCATGAAACTTATTACTCGTCTCCCTGGTCACAAAATGTCACACTTCATTTTCCCCCTCCCTCCTCTTTACATATGACCTTATTTAGGGATGGCCCCTAAGTGTGGGTAAACACAGTAGACACTCTGACGTTTCCAATGGATTTATTATGAACGTTTTATTAATTCCTTAGGATTGGAGGAGTATTCGGATGCACTACTTTCGAATTTCATTTTTTATGAGATCGGGAGGCAAACAAGCAAACGTATCGCCTGACGGATAGTAAAACACATAGGCGTGAAACTATTTAAAACATTATAAATGTGTATAAACATATTTAAGTTCTGAAAACCCTTGTTCGATACCCTCACCACTTTAATTGCTAAGCCAAGTAATCGTATGCATATTTTTATACACAATCATTTGTGTGGTGTTGCCGTTAATCCTTACGCTTGGCGGGCGGATTGGGGATCGCGGATTGGTTTTTATTCTTTGGTATATGTTACTGCCCATTTGATTCTATAGTCCCATTGAATGACACCCACGGAAATAAATGCGGTCCCGATTCTATGCTGTGAACCACGTAGCAATGTTAATACAGAATGTCTTACTTCCCTTGTGTACAAACATATTCCTTGCACATTTTTTATCACAACTCACATATCATCATAAAATTCATTATACCTCTACCCTCAAAAATACCTCTTTTTTATTCCTAAAGTAAGACTGGTTTAAAAATAATTTATCAAAAGATGAAAGAAAATCAGTTTCTTGTTGTTACTGTAAAATTTACTTATATGGATTTACGAATTCTGATATTTAAGCCGAAAATGTGTCACACTACTGGGTAATATAATATACGTACGAAAAAAAACATATTTTTTTTAAACAAATTTCAAAAATTGTATCCTTACGTGAAAATTCATAACTCCCTAGACAAAATTATTTCTCGAAGCTACTCAATCGGAGGGACGGTACCATTTATAAAAAAGTAAAGGGACACATTTTAAATGTATAATATAATTATAAATCACGAAAAAGGAAATGATTTCGGAAAATATTTATTAAAAAAAAGTATATAAAATATATAATATTTTTAATTCCTATTTTCTTTTACGATATGTTTTCATTTTTTTATAATAACTGCGGTAGGTAAGTATTAACCATTTTGGTAGCAAGTGCAACAAACCTTTCGCATTAAGACCTTCAGAATATTGCGAAAAAGATTCGCTATTGCATGCCTTCGCTGTTGTACTCCATTGTGCAGCCACGGAGGTTACAACCCAGCTAATGATTAAATTTCTAAAATTACTGCTTTGTGTACGACTTATTGCTATAGTCGATAAATTTTACATAATTGTAAAGTCCATGATGCAGTTACAATCTACTATGAACCGTAAGAGACTTAAGCTGTAGTTCATTTTTCAATGTATCAACCATCTCAAACTGAGATCCGACTTAAGTATGATTTATTAACAATTCAAAATACATAATTGTTAAAGTACTTGAAAGTTTGTAATGTAAACCTATTAGCACTATGGGTTGCTATTATTAGAATTCATAGAATTAAGGAGTGATTAAATTAAATATTTTACTCAATTATGAAATTAATTAGCAACATTTAATGCCTATATTTTTCTAAAAATAACAAATAAGTTATTACATGGAGAACTATCATGTGTATGTATCAGAAATATATATATATATATATATATATATATATATATATATATATATATATATATATATATATATATATATATATATATATATATATATATATATATATATATATATATATATATATATATATATATATCTGTCCAATGCAGAATGCAAGTTTAAATTAAAAAGACCAAAATCCAAACCAAGGACCTCGATTTACGTAAACACTATTTGAATAGTAATCGCTACAGGCCTATCTTTCACATATGTACATACCGCAACTTGGTTACCAAAACGATTTAAAAATATAAAAATTTATATTTTTAATTAGCTTGTCATTTAACGCCCGATATAAATGTTCAATTCAGATCGAACTTTCGCTATCTAAGATTGAAATTTAATCCATTGTCTGGAAAAAGCTTGCCAATAACATATCCGTGGATTAAATTTGCTATATTCAATCTATCTCATATCCAAGATCGTTTTCAATCTTGGATAGGAGATAGATTATTAATATTGGGCGTAAGGGGCACCTTACGCCCAATATAGTCTCATAGTAATCTTAGGCATAAGATTTCGCAAATTTTCTAAATTCTTTTATAGAGGTTGAGCCGATGAAGCAATTTGCATGATGTGTATAATTTTCTAAGGAATTTCAAAGGATATGTATCCATGGTGCTCCGCGCAACTTTCTCTTTCGCTTAGTGGCGCCTGTCAATCTGTGGGACGGTATTTTAGAAATTTTACTTGTCACCGATAAGAATTTTTGGCTTGGAATTTTGTTTATATCAACGTCCAAGTCATCGAAATGAATTAATAACATATATATTCAACAAAACTAATGGAACAAAATTAATTCAAAGAAAATAATAAAATTATTTTGTACAGTATTATTATAAGAAAATGCGTTCCAAAAATAAACTTTCATAGGCAGTTGCATTATGATAATGCACATAATAGGAAGAACCAAACGGTTATAATATTTATCCAAAGACTTATTTAAGGTAAACGCAGTCTTTTTTGAAATACTAATAATAAGCAACTCATTAAAGATTGATAACCTCGTTGGTGGGCTGTGCGCACACATACGCAAACAACGGTTACATGCGCACACCAACGCAACGCCTGTATGATACGCCATTATCTACATTCTCTAGTTTTATACATTACGCGTTGCCTTTAGCCTTAGCGTGACTCGAGTACTATCCGCAATGTATTTTACTTTGCCCATCCATTATAATGTTAGCACTGACATATGACGTATCCTTTACGTATGTGGGCATTAAACTCGACTTGTACAAGCGAGTGTGTGCGTGGAGAGGTCTAAGACGCAGTTATTTGTGAATTTTTTGTCCACAATAGAAGTGATGCACGACTTTTGGAGGATTTGGAAGGTATTTGCACTGATTTTTTTTTAATTATTAGTAATGAGTAGTTGATAAATAAAGGATGCGTTGCGCATTAGGAGGCGTGCCCTCGTCGCGGAGCGGCACCCTCGCGGCCCCCAGTAGGCACTCGGCGCGCGCGCACGTTTACTACCAATTGCCTGCCGAACGCTCGGGAAAGAATTGTACCGCTTACTAACAATTTATACTTGTAAAACCGATGTTGAACCATCTCCAAGTAATACATTTTGACACACGCATACATAGATATGTTTCAAGTACTATCAATTCATACTACATGTTCGTTTAAATCGTGTTAGTCCATCTACTAAAACGCCTTTTAACAGATATTTTAGTTCTTCGATATTTTAAAAGACTACGTATATAACATTTCCATATATATTTAATACACTAAACCTGCTTCGTAATCATTAACTAAAAGCTAGTTAGATAAAATATTTTAAACCATTTTGACTCATGTAAAATTGATAAATGTTTTTATTATTTTATCGTTAATTCTTTAATAATTCGATTGGATTAACATGACAAGAATAATTGCATTTAAAAACGGTATGTGCGTATAAAATAGCTAGCTACGTAAAGCGTACGCCATATAGTTAGTTATACCTAAGGGAAACAAGTATATAGGAGTAGGTGGGGGAAAAAACGGAAGGAAGTATAGGTATGTATAGGTATCATTGTAGATTGCAAACCATTTACTTATTATCATTGTTTATCGCTGATAAATGGTACCAGCAAGTATCGATACGGTTCGACGAGGAACTATCTATTGGGCTGCCTATAAACCCACAGCTGCCTGCTTATCGATAATCTTAAATAAGCACATACATAGCGATGTTATCTTTAGATATATATCCCTCAAAATCAATCTTTATACGATTACTTTGACGTTTGAAGTGTATGCATCACAATTCTTTTATACAGTAGCTACTGTAGCAAATTTTTATGAGAATATATTAGAAATCATCACGTTTTCCCATTTTATTTTAAATTTGTGTGCTTTATCTACGAACAACATAAGCAATATTATGCTATTTCTTTATGATAAAGAATACATATGTATAAATAAAGTTGATATTTTTAACTGCCTTTTGTTGCAGGGAGAGACCCCTAAAACTAATTAAAAAGTTAAAAATAACTACCTTCTCGTAACCAATTTCATTAACAATACCTACCAATATTTAAAATTATCTCCAATTGCTTTTTGTTTGTCAGGGCTCATCTTGAAAATGGTTGAACTAATTTTTATACAACTATAATTTTTATACACAAAATAGAGGAACATGTAAATAAATTTTTAAGATACTTGTTACCTCAAATAATTTAAACTCAACCCCAACTTGTACCAACAAGTCTGTTCGATTGCTCAGTTTGCGCTATTATATACTACTATTTTTGAGGAATAATGATTCCTACCCCATTTTTATCCCACGTGTAAATTCAGATATTTATCATTGTTATGTTTTTACTCGGAAATACTTATAGAACGTAATGACTATAATTTTACATTGTCTAACAACAATCCTGATTTTTTGATTAATATTCATATTTTAATTATCATTTTATGTCACTTATAGTGCGAGTATAAAAATTTTTCAATCTAGGTTCTCCTTTATATTATTATTTTAAATTCATATTTGGACAAGAAATGTTTTTGTTAAAGCCACTATTATCCAGGGCGCGTTGGGCTATCGACAACATCTGCAAACTGTGCGCGAAGTTTCAACAAACTAAAAATAATTAAAACCTACCTGTGTGCTACAATGAGTCTGGAACGTTTATCTGGCGTCGCGATCCTAGCCATCCGAAATAAAGCTGCCGAGGAGAGGAACTTTGATAAGGTAATAGATTCTTTCACAGACATAAGTCTCTATAGGCAATATATATTTGAAGGTTTTTATTGTTCCAGTCACAAAAATCTCATCTAAAAAATTTGTTTTGTTATTTTTTGAAATCATTAATTTCAAATGCTGGCAATAAAGGGTGCCGATCATCATTACAGAATAAGGACAACAAAATATGTATCTAGTACTTGACTATCATAAATAACCTCAAAAGGAATTTATGAAATAATTAAAAAAAATGTTCACCGTATGGGAAACATTTATTTTGCTCACTCATACATATACCTATGTATGCATGTGTGCATATATGAATCTCTATAAAAAAAACTAATTCAAATAAACAGTATTCTAAACATAAGAATAATATACTAAAATAACAAATATTATATAAATAAACATAATATAGAGTAACCTGTAGGTAGACCTCACTATAGAATTATATTGTGAAAAAAATACAGTGGTAGTCTGCAGTCAACTCGCTTCACCCTCATTTGTTAATTATATTATGATGTTGCTTCACTTTACATTTTTGTATTTTGTTTTCCTTGTTTATTTTTGTTTTGTTACTCAAATGTTTCTTTGTCATAAAGAATGATATAAGATTATGCTAAAATGCCCTAAGTTATGTATATACGGATAAAGAGATCTGGGTATCAGGAAAAATCATAAATATATTTTGGGTCTAAATTTTGTTATTGTATAACTACATACATTACATATAGGTATTTTTATATATTTTTGTGATAAATGCAAGCCACTTTGTAATTTATAGATAAATTTTGACAAAACAATTGTTTTAACCTTTTTTCTTAGCAGCATTTAGCGAAATTATGAAGAAACGTGCCCCATCATTATATATCCATACTCGTATCATATAACTATAATTGAAGGTTTGATAAATAACTGAATCAAATTAACTTTTAAGTAAGCCGAAATACTGTACTCTTATACATTGGTTACATAGTTGAGGGGTGCGGCCGCAATGTCTGCGCCTGGCTAGCAGGTTGTGAATCTTTGCTAGAAAATATGTTTTTATTAATCAGATAGTCACTGCTACCCATTAATACATATTTGTTCCTATAATCGGCTCGTTCGACGCTCACATACTCGTATGTAGATAGATATATCGCCTTTGGATGATAAACAAAATGATCTATTTATTGCAAATCAGGTTAAAAATATTTAATTGAAATATTTTAAAATCGTACGTATGTTTTGCGCAAATAAAATTAAGTTAATAAGGAGGCAATCGTTCATGAGCTGATATCGTTAGCTTGAAACGACATAACACGAGCGTCTGTTTACTACTATATCCATATAGGCCGCGAGCCTTCCAACAAATGTTAAAATCCATTAGGGCCCAATATAAAACGATAACCCCGTTACTTCTATGTATTTTATTAAAAACCAATGCGACACATTATTGAGGAAAATATGTGACAAACATTAACATACCTATTGTTCGCCACTCGCCATATATATAGTATATAGTAGCTATTATAAAATACTACATCGTATGGAGAGCCATTACGCTGACGTCAGCGCCGATTCATAGAATAGGTATTTAGCTCTCGTACTTTTGTTACTTGAAAGTAAGTACCTGCCACGTGCAACTTGTACGTAACGGTGTCATTTTCCTGTTCTCGCCCGTTTATAACAAATTTATATTTTTCCTATGTCACAACTTGATACGCACGGTTTCGTATTGTACTCATTAAGAATGTAGATAGACACTCTGTTGTCGATACCAGCGCCTATTGCATGGCAACTACGCGTCCTCCCGCGCCACTTACTACTTACGGAGACAACACGCTGACATGACCGTACCCTGTGTCGTTATCATCGCATGCGACACACGTGTTCCTCACTCTGTTTCCGCTCTTCATTTCGCCCGACCCACCAAGGACAGTAATAAAACTCTTACTTAATTACTGGCTTCGAAATTAACAAAGCACTGTGTAGGTTCCATGCAAATTGACTCAGTAGAAGTGAGACAATCATGTAAAGACACTAAAGTTTTAATGTCAATCTTTAGATGTCAGTGTACGCTTATAGTTCGTTGAAATTATTTACCGTTATTTTTTTTACTTATAATAATTTATTTTTTTTACTTATAATATATACCTTAATAATTACCTACATCAAGGTACGTAAACAAAGGTGACCCAGAGTAGAATAAAAAATACTACAAACAGATTGATGTAAGTTGTTCTTGAACTTATTTTAGAAATCATTATTAAATCATTATGTTAGTACAACATTTGATTAAACTATATATGGTAATTCTTTTGAGCTCCAACAATAACATGGCTAATTTTCAATTGTTAATTACTTAAAATATTTAAAAACCTTCTGGAAATCAAAATTTAAAAAAAGCATAGTTTAATTTCAATTTTTAGCGCAAGTTGCATAAAAGTAATTGTCTTTTTTTGTGAACTGTGTAAGTTGAAATGAAAATGTGTAAGCTTGTTTTTGTAGGTCTCATTCTCCTATCGGTACTGTAAACTTTTTCTTTCTACGATTAAAAACTCTTATGTAAATGCATTAATTAAGAGATTTTCTAATAAACTCACTACCGTTTTTACTTAAACCCGCCTCGAAACTTTTTTTGACTGATGCAATGTTCACCTACAAAAACTTCCTCAATGAATAATAATAATGGATTTGAGTTAGCAGACTGAAGTGGTAAGTTACATTTGTCGGGAACATATATCTATTGGCGGAGACGAGCGTTACAGTGGAGGTGGGGTTTTGGCAAACGTAGTGTAGTAGTACCTTTTTATGGCGTAAGGCAGCCGGTAATACCTGGATGTGTAGCCTCAATGGCTTATTCTGAGAAAGACCAGTCATTGAGACTGGTGATTATCCGGCAGTGAACTGAATACCCAGTCTTAATCGTTTTAAATATTTTTCATTTTTGATGATCATAAGTCAGTCAGTCATAGATCATAAGTCAAAGTTTGCTCACACGATACCAAATTAATAGCTAACTACTGATTCTACTTTAGCTTTTGCTAAATACTGATGTTAAATACTTTGATAAATAAAGAAAACTTTAGCAAAATAAAAATAACATAAAATACCATCGCCGATCTATCTAATTATACCCCAAATTCAAATCCATTTAACTAGTGGCAGTTTGAAGACAATTAATAGCTGTTAGAAAAGGGTGCAAAGTTCATTGACCCGACATTAGGTGGGCCCTCCTGCGCGTGCTTTTCTGTGGGTAATTGTACTTATTTATGTCATGCAGGTGCTGCGCGGAATTAAGTAAGGGCTGTATTACAATACAAGCGAATTCCTTAAAAGCTAAATTATCATACGTACATTAGATTTTCGGTTACTGTTGAAAAATATTCACCACATGTTAGGGAGTTTAATATTTAAGAAATCCCCGTTTTTAAAATGTATTGATTTACTATTCATTTATTTAAACCAAACTTATACATACCTAGATAAAGCTACAAACCCAAAAATAAAAATAATGACACAGTTAATACCAAATGCTGCACACAGTGGTATAAAAGTGCTTCAAATGTGTGCACAAAACACAGAACGCACTTTCGCGGGTCCGCATCTTTTTTTATAAAATATAAATAATTTTTCTGTATATCAATTGGAGGAGAATTTTGAGGCAAAGTTTCTGAGACAAAAATATAAACATATCAACATTCAGTGATCCGAAAATTAATTTAGGTGGTATTGTATAATATAATATAGTATAATACAAGTGGTTATCTAACAAAGACTAGAATATATACCTACCTGTTTAAAACTCAGGTAGAAAGAATTTGCCCAAAATCTAAGTCTGAGCTTTGAACATTGTTCAAGCTTTTGTTTAAAAAGTTTAAATACTTGTTGTTTCCCGCTACTTAGTAGGTGAAATAATTATAAATGTCTTTTATTAATTTTCACATAAATAAAATTGTAAGCAAAAATTACAATTAGTTTTTATAACGGCATCTAACTTGTAATGAAAATCTCGTCAATATTCGCCGGAAGTACAAATTACAAAAAAGTTTTTAGTGTTGTCATTGACTATTGTAATTTTTTTGTTGATGTGGATATTACTTGTAATTTTATATTAAATATACACATATTTTATAAATAATATTGTATAAAATATTTTATTTCATTTCTAATGAAGCTTAATTATAACTAAATTAGCGATGAATTACTAACTAAACTTGTACTAAACTTTGATTTTTGTAGGGTAGAGCCGGTTGTATAATATTATATCATTTTTTACTTTATTACCATAGATTCAAGTTTATTACGGAACTTAGAGTAAGGAATGAAAATGTAAAATAAAGCTTAATAGAAAGAGAAATCAATTCTTTACATTTACTATATCTTTTTGTGCAATTAAATTACGCACAGCTAAATTATATAATAATAATTAATATTTACAGTGAATATAAATTTGAATACTAATTGAAATTATTAATGTTTTTGAATATTCACGTAATATGTAGGTATTTATGTCTTTAAATATTTGTATTTAGTTTGTGAGATTGACAGTTTGTTCTAATACCAATAGTATGGTTACATGTAATTGTATCATGTTCTTATTAACCAAATAATAAAGAAAAGTAGATATAAAAGTAAATTTATTTATTTTATTATTTCATTTTGGTCATTAAATTAGAAATACATAATACATTTAAATGAAACCATAAATTCAATAATAAATCACAATAGGTACATATTATTTATATGATATTGTATTTTATCTTATATATGCTTTTATTCTGAGATAATAACGGAAGGGGAAGTAGGCACCTACACATTTACTCCCATTTACAAACAAAACTTGAAGGAAGGCTATATATTTTTTTATATAAATACGTATGTATTTACATATAAACATGGATATGAAATAGGCAACAAAACGTTTCGTACAATTTAATAAGGAAATTTTTAGTATTTGCATTAAAAGTTTTAAAAATACTAATGATTAAATAATTTTCCTTTAAACAGCAATGCCTGAGAAGAAACTAGTAGGCAAAACCCTGTCTTATCGGATCATGCAAGGTACCTCTCATATCGTTGACTTTTTTCTACATATTCTTTATAATGTTCAACGAATTATTAGAAGTGAAAATTAATTTATATTGTAAAATATAATTTTTGACGTAAATAGGACGGGGTTAAATGCACATTATCGGCATCGATGCTGCGCTCGTGACGTCGGAGATGTGGCGAGATCGAAAAAATTTTAGCAATTTTCCTAGACGCGCATTAGTGAGTAACGCGTAGTGTGCCACATTAACGTGAAGCTCAGGCTTGCGCCTACCTTTTGGCTGCAAGAGATTCGGGGTGCGAAAGTTTTTTTTTTAGACACAGGGCGCAACGGGCGGGGCGCAACGTCGCCGCGTCCCGCCCGCGCCGCCGCCGCTCGTACCGTTCGGGTGACTTCTATTTACGCCACCACTTTTATCACCACCTAACTGTCCTCCTAAACGTGGGAAATAATTATCATCCCTAAAAATCCAAAAATTAATCACTAGGGTTACCGTGGTGTGCCTCAAAGAGCCTTAGGTACAGCTACGAAGACAATATTTCGACCCTGCCATATGTGACGACCTTCTTTTTCGAATCATTCGTTAGAGATTCTCTAATAAGTATAGAAAACACTCACACATTACCTCCACCGGTCGGGAAAGTTGAGAAAAATCGTTAAAGTTGCGAGGGCGCGTCGCTTGGTGTATTGCTTGAGGAATTTTTTTCTCCCCGATCGGAACCGAAGCGGAGACGTTTGTGCAATTGGAGCAAAGGTCGTGGGGTGCGCGAAGGCGGGCGTACCCTAAAACTACACAAAATGGGTGCATTTTTGGGTGAAATGTGAATACAAAGCGTGGTGCGCGGCGCGGCGCGGGCGGCAGCGTGCGCCCATTGGCCGCCGCCCGCGCCGCGCCGCCCGCCGCCGCGCCGCCGCACCACCGCCGCGCACCACGCACCACGCACCACGCACCACGCGCACAGACACACACACACACGTAATTAATTACATTTTATTATAGTATCATTTATTTACCATTTAAAGTAAATTCATATTTATATTTTGAGAAAAGAAAATTTCCTTTCTTTTTCCGTTAAACTAGAAACATCTAGTTTTCTGTCTATTATGCTTTTAAATTTAGCAACGAAGAGTTTTATTTATTTTTTATTCTCATTTAAATTTCTTATATTTCTTGTTTATGGCAATTGAATTATTGTAAAATATTATTATAATAATTAATTTTATATTTAAAAATGTAAGAAGGTTGTATTGACTTCCGAATTAATTAGTAAAATATTTTTAAATTCATTTATAAAAGATTTATTTTTACGCATTATACAATATTAAGTTGTAATTACTTATCTGTATCTACGTATTATATCAAAATATGTTATATTATGATATGCTATATATATAGTAATATGTTATACACAAAAAGAAAAAAAAACACTAAAAAATTAAAATGAATCTCAGAAAATAAAAGACCACTGCTATTTAAAATTGTAAATGAAGTAAATGGATGCGATTATAATTTTATATAATAGTTACGAATTAATTGTTAAAGATACAAAAGTTTACATAAATAAAATATACATATTATTGAAAGAAATATTTGGGTATAAAAAAGTAGATACATGACCTCACTTAATAATAGACAAATCATAGAATTTCCCGCCGAAAGTTAACGGAATAAGGTGATCAAATATGTTTAACGAATTACATTTCAACCACATATTTTTTTATTAAAAAGCAAATGCTTTTCGACACAATTTTACCCTAGGATTCCATATGTCATTATAGGTAGGTACAAGGAATGTTGCTCTTTCTTAAATTATTCAATATTTCCCATTCGTTGAATTCAACAATACTTTTAAATTACGTAACAATCACAGGGACTCTAGCAGCTGTATACAATACCTTTATATATAAAAAAAGGGGGATCCATGATAGGAAAACTAGCTTCCAAGAGAAGAGTTGCTCGTAGAAAGAAGTCTTGGCTACGTAATATCAGGGAGAAGATAGGGAAATCTAGCTGTTCCGCTTTGCTCGATGGAGATATTTGCTAAATTGGCTACCAACCTGTACTAATCGGAGAGGCATTCTAAGAAAAATAAGAGGATAACTTAACTCTTAGACTAACCTGTAAGTGATGCCTTGGTGTTATAGAGAGAAGGGCCTGACGATCGAATTATGGTAGTATAACTATCCTTATGAGGGTAGTGATGATCCAGGGTGTAGTACTATGAGGCTTGTTCAAAAGCAGTGTTCCGGCTCGCGGTCCTTCCCATTCATTCGGGTCAGTTTTTACTCTATTTTAAGCACCTACTCTGTGCAGTGACTCGCATCTGTTATATTTGTCACTCTCTTGAATATGGCCACAATATATAGCTTGGCCTTTTGTAATTTTATTATATTATTATAAAGTTCCACCAAAACTACCCGAAGTTTTCATTCAACTTGTCGCTAGACCAAACATCATAGATCATTCACATAAACCTTTTGATAGTGCGATCTTTTTCCGGACAATTATGCAATTATGTGAACTAGTAAGTAGATACGTAAATATGTTATATTCGGTAAGCGCTTATTTTTCTTAGCTTAAAAAAATACTAATATTAGAAAAATTAAAAGTTACAGTTCTTGTGTCAGGAAAATACGGTCCACATAAATAATTCAAAGGCAATTAAATTCGAAGCCCTACATGTACATCATAAACACAAATTCTAATCCAATAGGCTTTTGCATCTCAAATAATGTGAAGAATTATTATATTTGTTAAATTTCTATAGTGTTCTGATATACTAAGACTTCAACATATATAATCAGCCGACGACTTGTTTCTGGCACGACTTAGTTGATTCAGCGGTGAAGCTACCACTTCCGGTGTCAATGGTCGTGAGTTCGATTTCTGCATTAGGATAAATATATACATATATGGCCTACAGGTATTAATTAGTTCCGAACCTGGTTTCACCGCCAATCCGCTTTGTACAAACACGTTTTGTTAAATACACGTCATTTAGCAAAACTTTTTAACTATATTGCTAATCTTTTGAAATTTAATAGTTTGATAACATAAACGATATTCTCGTTTGAATTTGTTCAACAACTTTTGTAGGCGCCAACTTACCCGCCAACTTCAATAGTTGAAAAGTAATCAAATGAAATACACGTATCACCCGAGACCGTATTGAGCGGGTGAGCACTTAATTAGATCGAACAAGGTAATATTTAGATATGGAGCTACTCGTAGCTACTCTACTCGGAGCGGCGGCGTGACCACGGTTGGAAGACCGCTCTTGCTAACGGCAGGTGCAAGGTTCGAACCCCTTCTGTTGTCCCCATTGGCGTGGCAAACAGGATTAACAGGTGTTTAACTACTCCACAACGTCTTTATCAGATTTCTGCATGCATTTCTTATTAGATAATGACAACGATAAAGTTTTCAATTGAAAAGTAGCCGTATATTGTACCTTAGTCAAATTATATGTATTTGATATTGGAATACACAAATACATTTTTTTTAAGGCTGTATATTTCTGGCCTCCTTATTTCTGGGAGAACGGACATTAACCCACCACGCTTGTTCAAGGTAGATTCGAGGGGCCTTTAGGGCCCACTTATATCTATACATATATGTATTTATCCCGATGTGGGATTTGTACTCTTGATCACTAAATACATAACATATATAAAAAAGTATTGTAAAACAATTAATATAATTTATTATATTTATTTATTAAATTAAATATACTTATGCTCAATAAAAATGTAACAATAAAGTTGAAAATGAATGGAAGCAGACATATAAAACGGCAATAGCTTCATTGGAAGGAACTAGCGTATCTCGTTTTAGATTCACCTCTGAGTACGACTGATCCGATCTCCGACTCCTGATCATTGAAATTTGATGTAAAATATTACAATATTAACACTAGTATCAAGAATTTCAAAAATAAAATGAAAATATTTATTTCTAATAGGTACCTACTGTACATTGGGCCATAGGTTACATTAATGTTGTACATCCTAATTGATGTACAACATTAATGTAATCTATTGATATTGTTCGATAGTTGGTTTTCAATATTGAATAGTCGATTTTTCTGTTTGTGTAAATTTAATTAAAACATTTTTTTGGCGACGGTGATTTTGGCCCTGAACCCTTAGCTTAGGTACCTTAATTTGCTTTCCACCAAACTTATTCTAATCACTAAAAAAAGCGGCCATTAAAGTATATCATGATCATCAACAGCCTGCGGCAGTTCGCTGCTGAATATGAGCTTCGCACCCAAGACACACTACCTAACAAGATCTTTGGCATCACGTGTCCACTTTCTGCCAGCCGCCCTACGAATCATCGCTCCATCTGGTCGAGTAACCTCCCAACTCGTTTATTATTAAAGCATACTAGTAGTCATCCAGTAGTCGATATTCGAACGTTATTTATTATTTTTTCATCTTTCTGAATTCTTTCTCGATATGAACATCTATGGCAAATCTTACACTCCTACGTGTGCGCAATATCACGGGGTACAAAAATATTTTCTTTACATATTAACACATTGGTACCTACACTATATAAAGTGCCGTGACCGTATTACAACTTGTTACATTAACGATTTGCAAACGAAAACATTGAATTTGGCGCGAGTTGCACGTGCGGATTCTCCTTTGATTTGTTCAAACAGCACGTCATGCGACACCTGAGCACACAGGACGCGACGGCGCTTGCGCAGCTGTCAAGACCGCATCACTCGTTGTAATCAATTAGTTGCAAATTGTATGCAAAATGTTCCTCTTTAACGTTGTAGTCGCACCACGCTCCAATGCTCGCATCCACAAAACGTATCGATCCGATAAGTCATGTCAAATCGGCATGGCGTCAATCAATGCATAATGACTACAGTGAAATCACCAAATATGTACAACAATATGATTCCTATACATCACGACTACAATCAAACTATCAGAGAATAAAAACTAAACGATGTATATTCTTAAATTGCGATTAAAGCAGTATGAGTAAATTAATAATACTTTATAATTGCAAGTGCTCAACGAATACAACATAAAATATAATATTTGGTGGTTCTTTTCTTAACAAACTCAACGCAAAAGTTTGAACCATCCAAGAATGCATCTCAGTCGAAATCAATCCTGAAACACTGAATTATGGGTGAACATGGTTGGTCAGTTATGCCTTGTCATAATTCAAGTATATATATATAGTAATTCAAGTATATACATAAGTAACCAAATAACTGCGTCGATAATAACACGCATATACATAAGTATAACATTAGTTTTATAACATTTCACGTCTTATTGATGTATGTGAAGCGTTAGAGTAAAAAATATTTTAATGAATGAAATATATTGTAAGAAACATTTAAAGTAGTACATTTAGTAAATACTTGTCCATCGACGTCATAATTAGTTAAAAAATAAACTATAACGGACGTTGATAACAAAGGTTAAATGCGGTGACTTTCGTTGACACAAATTGAATTCTTATATTTGTGGTGTGACGAAACGCCACAAGTATGTTTCCCAATTCGGCGTCTTATCGTGACCACGTCACTCCAGCGCTACAAAAATAAACCAAAATAAGAGTTTGTATCGTTACACTGAGTTATTTCACCATGTTGTGAACCTCAAACTGAATAAGATCTGTGTGACCGCTCAGTGCTGATTAATTTGAAGAAATTATTTTATTTAACTGAATCTTCCCGTGTCTAATGAAACGAGCTGTTTTTTTATGTGATAGGAAGGCAAACGAGCAGGCGTCTTACCTAATGGAAAGCAATCAACGCCGCCCATAGACCTTCGCACCGCCATAGGCAGTGCCGCCAATGGGAGTGGGAATAGGAGGGGGAGGGTGTAGAGGGTGGGGGGAGGGTGTTGGGCCTCCGTAAATCAGCCACTCACCGTACGAAGCGCGGTAGGTAAGCTACCACCAAGACGCTGGTTTTCTGCGGGTACTTCCCCGAGCGAGCCGGCCCATTCATGCTACAGACAAATATTATGCCATTCTTGACAAAGTCTTCGTCTGCAACGCGGCTCTACCACTAGTAAAAGTTCTGTAAAATTGCTGAAAATTTTGTACACAGTCGCGAAAAAACACATCGGAGAAGGAAAAATTACGTCCAAGGATTTGGATAACCAAGTCTTGGCCTTAAAACTAATTTAATGTCCACAGGAATTTGAACCTAAGCCAAGCCTAGCCGTAAGAGGAATAGGTAACGGAGTAAATTATTAAAGGAATTTATCCTAAATAGTAACGCTCAAAAGCTTTTCATCCACGAGGTTTGCGAAGTCATGCAAATAAACGAATCTAGCATTAGTATCATTCTATACTTATTTTTGACCCCAGATTTATTTCTGAATTAATTTTGGTTTCATTGGAAATCTGCTTAACATTATTAATTATACGTTATTAAAAATAGACTCGTATCGTGTTATGATGAAATATTATGTTTAATTTACAAAGAATTCTTTTGCGTTTTGTTTTGCTTGCACTTAACAAGTTATCAAAATTGCCATGGCCTAGCCTTTATTCACTGTTTTTTTATGAGAATAAACATTTTTTTCTTACATTATTTTAGCGGGTAGCAGTGTTTTAGTATTTCTCATGCAATATACTTTTTTAAATATTATCTTAACCGACCGTTAAAACCTACATGGAAATGTTGTCCCATTTAGGGAAGTCTTAACCCGCTATATTTCCCAGATATTGCGCCGTACGATTACTACTTGATTCGTTCGATGACACGTGCTGAACGATCATAATGATGAATATCGGATGACTCATATGAAGATATCTAAAAATGGCTTGATTCGTGGATTGCCTCAAAGGATGAACATTTCTATTGTAATGGTATTCGAACTTTGCCAGAAAGATGGGCAAAAGTTGTAGCTGGCGGTGGGCAATACTTTGAATAATATATTTGCACAGTTAAGTTGCATTTTTATAAAGAAAACGAGAACTTAGTTGCGCACCTAATAATTGAAGTCTTAGAAGTTTTTCGCTGATCGAGACCCACCCTCCTTCTCTGGAAGCGGCCCAAAACCGTTATTACTCTACTCTTCTTTTGCTGTGGTGATATAAACACCATCATTTCAGTAGAGTTTGATAAGCATTCATTGTCTCCATTCCGTAACTTGCGGGCTTTCTGTTCGGGACCATTCTAAAGAATTTCAAAGGGCTTGGGACCAACGACATCATTTCACACTAAAAAAATTAAAAATTTACTGTGCGATTACTATAAGCTACAAAAGGCCTATCCCTTTAGTAGCTTTTAGAAATCGCATAGTAAATTTTACTATTGATAGTATAACATTATCAATGGCTCAAAACTATTAATACAGAACTATGTCAACAGTGATATAACAATAATTAATATGGATTTATAAATGTTTATTCCGAGCCTGGTAACCCCCCCAGTCCGCATTTCCTTTCCTGTCCCTTCTTTTCTTCTCTTCCTTTCCCTTCCTCTTCGCCAATCCACGGTCTGCCGTGCCAATGAATGCGTGACTAAGGGCGAGCCTAGTCGCAAGCGTGCCGATCGTCCCGGGATCGGACTCCCCCGAGTACTATGGTGCCTTACCTCAGCATGCAGGGCTCTGCTCGGGCTAACCTCCATCCTCCCTTGCGGCTCGTGGGATTCACTAGGACGAATTTAATATACCTAATTTGTTGAAAATGACGGCGACGTGGTTCGCCACCAGTCACGTCCTGATTCTCACAAGGGCGAAAAGCGACCAATGAAGAGCCGTTTCACTGCGATGAATGGCAGTGGATGGAGCTCTGTGGTCTCTGCCAACCCCTGCGGGGGATAGGCGTGAATATATATAAAAAAATATAACAATATTCATTCAAGTCTCCCATAGACAAATAAGAAGTTAGCGGCAACCGTCATTAAGTAAGACCTGTGTACCGGAAAACGGACGCGATCGCTCCACATCAAAGTGCTATCGACTTCCGGAGCACTAGCGGGTTATCTGGCGACCTCCGAAATTCTCGGCAATTAACCCGCGCGCGCCGGCCCTTTCCTCCCGCTCCTGTCCGCCACTTCCGCCCGCCCGCGCCCCCACCTTCTCGATATAACTAAACGGCCGACATCGCTGCTTATCATATACGACCTTATCTGCAAATCGCTGTTTCGCAGTGTTCATGCACTCAAGTAGCGAAACTCGTGCACCAGTTCAATGGGACTATATTAGATACGAATATCCTTGCCCCAAGTAAGCGCTGGTTCAATTGATGCCAAACAACATTAGCTTAGACAATTCTTAATTCATTCTTGAACTAATGGTTAGCCATTTTCTGATGGTCTTTATACCGTATACCTTCCAAAACTGTTCTTCCGATTATGATGAAACTTACGTGAATTTTCTTTCACACGCTAGGGAAGATTTTTGAATTAATACAACCGTTTTTAAATAAATGGCGTTCAATTTTTTCATAGTCGCATTGCAACTCATCTTTTAAAGATCGGCATTGGTTGCATTCTATCAGACGACTTGTTTGCTCATTTGCCTTCCAATTCCATAACAAAAACGCTAAAAATCTAAATATTAGATCGATAAGTACTTATCAACCCTTGCGACAATTGAAATAACTGTTAAAAATTTTTCATAGCCCTCATGCATGTCACACTACTGGGCACGGGCCTCATAATTTATGAAGGAACAAACATTAACCACGCTTGTTGATTTAATTGGTAACATAACTAGACTCTGTTAATAAAGTAAATCTTTGTTAACCATACATCGTACTTATGTTTATCTAGATGCGGGGATCGAACCCACGAAAATTTTGAGACTAGTAGGCGGCAGTCTCGTCATTGATTGGTCGTCAATTACTTATACTGATGCATAAATTCATCATGATATTATCATCTTACGATATAGCATCTAAGGGCTCCCGTGTCATTCGTAAATATATACAGGTGCATAGTATTTATTTTAAAAAACATTTTTTTCTAAAACCACTCATCAGTCACAGTTCCTTAAACGGTTTAAATTATGTTTAGTAGTGTTATTTTACAATATTATCCACATTCACAAGTCGAAGGTAGAAATCTTGTAAAGAATAATTTGACAAAATGATCTAGGTCGTATAAAAATCGATATTGATAAGTTGAGTTATAAATTAAATACGCTGTCAAAAACAAACGGCGAAACGATAGTATTTTTTTTTGTATTATATAAAAACTTTCCTAACGAAATGAAAATATTTTTTTTCTTTATTAGAAATATTTTTTTTAAAGTTTATTAACATTTTAAATTCTTGGTAAAACGGAAGATAAAAATCGGTTACGGTATATAATACGGTGAGTGCATTTAATTTGTTCTTACCGCATAACAAAGTTCAAGAGTAGGCTAAACGTAGGTATCCCTTAAATTGGAAGCATTATCGGTGTGTGTGACAGATAAGAACGTTACTATACCATATAAATACGTAGGACATGAATGAACGTTTGCTCGGCGGATCGGAGTCGAGCGTGCACTTCCGGCCGCTTGTAATAAGGACACCAACATGACGCTCGCATACGAAACTAGTTCACTTACCCACAACACTTCTCGCTTGTTTACTGCTAAACAACAAACATCAACTAGATATCTAAAATAATTTAAATATCCTTTTTTCAAATATACCTTTAACGTATCTCTGCGGAAATAAGTCATACATGCGTATCTTAAAATTGATATTCAGATTAAGGAAATAAATATCATAAACACAACAATCCCGTAGACATTTCTGATATTTATATTTTATTCATAACGATTGTTTGAAGTATGTTCTACGATAAACAAAAACACTATCACCAGCATCATATAATCATGTGCAGTGAAAGTTTAGCCAAATATGTTATGATAAATTCAAAAATCAATATTTACAAGTTCAACTTTTCTTCTTCAGCCGAGTACGGGAGGCTATTTCTGAAGGAATGAATAGTACCCCAACACACTTGTCGACGGCGGATTAGCGGGTACCTAGATTCGATCCTGGAATCGAACCCGTGAATATTGATTCCGTAAGCGATAGCGAACTAATCAAATCGTCCTTTTTATAGAAAAAAAAACCTTAATATGCGACAAATTTCTACTCAATAGAGGATAAACCAAACATAAATGACTAAGTACGAGTATGTACAAATGTGAATGTCGTTCAAGTAGCACTCGACTGCGGCATCCGGCGTCCGAGCACTGACATCATGTGCGAACGCTTATTCCGATGATACAATTTCGAAACGGGAGAGTGTAAGGAGGTCACCGGATAAGATTACGGCTTACTGTGTAAACAAACCGTTTACATTGATAACTCGTTAGCATTTCTGCGATGGCGCCTATGACGTCCTGCGATCGACGGACTCCGTGTTATTTAAACTTGCGATAAGCTCCTTCCAAAACACCACAGGAACAAATATACAGTGGCGCTGCCGTTACCCGAACACATACATACATAGCTACGTTTGCTGCTTTGACTATAAAAAAATCAATCGATTCATTGAAATAGGCACTGTAATACCAACGTGACACCGTATTTATTTATATTAACGTGATGTATATTATTCGGGTGTCTTATCTATGTGAACCTAATTGCAATGGGTTCATTTTTGAATGAAATTAATATAATAATTTCTCCCGTTTAATATATATGCACTGCGAATTTTATTGAGAGTAAACACGGAAGCTGTTATTAATCAAAATCTTTTGTTTTATACATTTCCCCATAAGCTTTTCGAGCTTAATTGGTTTCCAGGAGATTTTAACACCGCCGCGCCGATTCGATACTTTTAGGCGCATGATGTGATCCATCACTTTACCGGAGTTTATCAAATTTAAATAAACAGATTATAAAAAATTGACGACCGATTGGCTCAGTAGCGGGGCCCTCCGCCCGCGGAGTCAATGGTCGCGGGTTCGATTCCCGCATCGGAATAAATATTTATATGGATTTATAAATGTTTATTCTGAGTCTGGTAACCCCCCCAATCCGCATTTCCTTTCCTGTCCATCCTTTCTTCTCTATCCTTTCCCTTCCTCTCCGCCAATCCACTGTCTGCCGTGCCAATGGATGCGTGGCTAGGGGCGAGCCTAGTCGCAAGCGTGTAGATCGTCCCGGGGTCGGGCCGGGCCGGGGACTATGGTGCCTTACCTCAGCATGCAGGACTCTGCTGGGGCTGACCTCCATCCTCCCTTGCGGCTCGTGGGATTCACTAAGACGAATTTAATATACCTAATTTGTCGAAAAATGACGGCGACGTGGTTCGCCACCCGTCACGTCCTGATTCTCACGAGGGCGAAAAGCGACCAATGACGAGCCGTTTCGCTGCGATGAATGGCAGCGGATGGAGCTCTGTGGTCTTTGCCAACCTCTGCGGGGGATAGGCGTGAATATATAAAAAAAAAAAATAAGATTATAAAAAACCCTTACGAGGATAACAACTTGCTACATTTCTTTTCTAAATAAAGAAGGTTGTTATATTTAACTGACTTAGTATTAGCCATTGAGAAGTCTACTTCTAAAACATAACAATTTCAATGTTTTTATTTAACCTATATAAATTCACGTTAATGAGTTACAATTCAATTGATACAAACCTAACTTTTGGCACCAGAGTCACATCTCAGTGATAACACTCACAAAATACTTGGAGCAATGGAACCAGGACCCTGTGATGCACGTGCTAGATTAGATACAAGATTTACGCACACATACGACAGCTATTGCGCAGCGACACTTCAAAACAATTTATATATAGGACTATGCGCACGCATTTAGCGTGAAGACAAAGGCGCACGTTCGAATTACAATCTTATGCCATCGACTATATATTCAATCCGGATTGGCAAATCAGTTTGGGGCGATGGTTTGAAGTAAATCGCGCTGCATTGTGCGCACAAGCGAACTCGCATGCGTTAAAAGATTTCGCCATTTGGTGTTCAAAGCAGCAGTAGTAAAGTTCGTTATCTTGTTTATTAATTGGTTGATCATTTAATCTGGAGTCGATGAGTAGATAGATACGTTTCGTCAACGATTAATAAATGACACAGCAATGTCAGAAATGAGCAGGATTTACATCTTAAAAAAATATGGTCCGGAAATTATTTTCATACATGCGTCATGATTTCACAACACCAATGAATCAATGTGCCATATTACTAATTGTGTCAATGACTAATTGGTGAGGAATGATACAGTATATTTGAGAACGGTTCGCTTACTCCAGAACGAGCAAAACATTATTTGTGTTATAACCGTTTACTATCAGTAATCAGTTTTGACATACAGTTAACTCTTTATCATGTTTACTACGAACACACAATAGTTGAATGAATCGGTAAACCATTTAAAATTCAAAACGTACATGCATTACCTAAAAAAATTCGATATGGTAACTGGGCCCATTAAATGAAGGTAATATGTACACCGTTTATCCCATTTGTGTGTTACTGTTGGGTCGAGTAGTCGGATGCCATCGTCGTTTATCGGGCGCCTGCAATCCGCGTTGACCCTGCGATATCCTCGATCTATATTACCCCCCGCCCCCACCGCCCTCACTATTAGACACAGTCTAAAGTGAACCATTCAGCGAACATCTTAAAGACTAGATTAAAGTGTGTTTAACGGCGTGATCGGGACCATGAATGGACTGGCTTGTGAATGAGCGGACTATGTCCCGCGGGTGATAAGCGCTATCGTTGGGGCCAGCTGACGATCCATGTTGACAAACCCTGTTCCACTTTCGTTGTGCCCATCAGTACTGGCTCGCGCTTATCAATCGACCGAATATCGCCCTATAGCATTCAATATTAACCCCTTTATGTATTATTTCGTAGCGCCGTCAGTGAGTAAGATAATAATTGAAAATTATCGAATTCGCTGCGGAAGTGTCCTCCTGCTCAACTTAACACGTTCACTGCGTTACGAGAAGTATTTGGTCTTATAAGAGTCTTCGCCTGTGCAGCAACTATTTACCCTTGTCTTACACTTGGCGTACGGGTTACATTCTCGTGCCATTTGAAACTAGGACCTGATGCGGGAAAATATAGGTCGTAACGCAAAGCTGTCACTCTTTATACGGGTAGAATGTGACCCGTACAGCACGGGCAGTAAGTCTGATTCTGGCGCTGCTGCAGGGAACGTGTCGAAATTGAATCGTAGTTAGATAGTTGTAACATGATGCGATGAACATAAACAAATGTCAACAATCTACACAATTCTTTTGTTCCTTACCGCTTATCCGAAGAGTCGCGTCCCGAAACCTATTACGTAAACTAACTAACATTAATCTTCTAATTAGGTCGAGCCAGCCCGTTCTTGCTACCGTGGTTCTACCACTATTTATATAGTATATATTTATAATTAGATATCAATTATTTATTTAGATATAATACAAGCAAACAATGAAATGTTAATCGATCATGTAAGGTACGCTAGCTGATGCAATTATGGGTTTGTCTAGTTAAATTCCAGTTACGCATGACTTTACCATATAAAGAAGTATAAGCGGCAGATGACATAAATACAAGAGGTCAGTGCATAAACATAATGCCAGTAAACTTTATTTCAAATAATTTTGTTCATCTAGGGTTCCGTAATGATGCCATTAGGTAAATTATATTTTAATTGTTTCTACGTATTTCTGTAAAAAATTTGAATCTACAAATATTTTAATAGGTAACTAGCGATAACGCCAATTGTCTCATGATAAATAAGTAACCGTTTCTTTTCCATTCCTTATATCATGATTATTTAAATCAAACTATACCCAGTGAATATAAAAGTACACACCTATTACCATTAGTTTGTTGTACAATTTTAAAAATGTAAAGAAGTAATTGTATAGTAGGTTTCATACTATACCGAATAATATAATGATTATAAAGTTTCAACTTGGATTAATAATCAAGAAAGGATGTTTTTTTTCTGACGAAACTAGATGGATATTAACTAAAATCTATACAGCAGATTAGTCGTGATAAAATTCACTAGGGTGAAGGAACGAATATGGTCAAAGCCTTTTCTGTTTTCATTAAGATGCACAAGTTATAATTTATAGGTAACAAACATACTAACAATTGATAACCTTATGATATTCTAGATTAATCTCAGCTGCCTAAGAACACCTTAGACTTAGAGGTCAAGAGGGGTGTAACAGAAAGGGGAAAAGAGGGAATGAAGGAGAGGGAGAAATCGTGCTTCGGGTTCAACTCTCTCACTGAAAAAAGCCTAGTAGCAAAGATAACATTCAAAAGTGAGATATAGAGAAAAATTGGTAACGGCGTGACTTCATTACTTGAATAAGTAGGAAAGGGGACCCCAAATGTAAAGTAATTAGAACGGATGGGTACTAAACTCAGGTCCAACAAAGCTAGTAGCCGGGTGCGCGAGCACCTGCCTTGGCTCGCGCCGCCCCTGCCCCAACACCTGCAAACTTCCAGCCGCGAAAATTCTCAATTGATAATGCTGTAAGCAACATTTCCAGTAGCACCGATACTTAACTGATAGCTATCAACTCTGTACTCACAAAAATCTGCTAGATACTTTAAGCCACCTAGGAAACATAAATAAAAAATGAACATTTTCTTTTTAAATTTCCTTTTTAATTAACATTTTATTTTTTGTTTGTTTACTGATGTCAGAACATCATTCACTTCCGTACTCTATCTTTGGGTAATAGTGAAAGGTATATCGAACTCGCGATGTCCACTAGTCTTATAAGTTATCATAACTTCAGTTTCAATCAATTAATTTCAAATTGATCAATTATTTATTAACAAGGGCGTAAAACATCTCAAAAATGTAAATATATGAAACGAATGTCATATTTTATTTAAGGAGATTATTAATAGTATTTTATATACTTAATTTGTGAATTTTATACACAACCAATGAACAGGGACGACCCAATTTAGTTTGACCCAATATTCGATTGTCCCTTTCATTTGTACTTTTATAAATACCATATCGTATATTTGGCAGCACCGACACAAAAATGGGTATAGCCTCACACTAGGATATCCAGAATTGATTTCTTTTCCACTTGAATCACAAGATAAAAAATAAAATGCTTTACATTCATGGTGCCTTTTTTTCTCTCTTTTAAATATAACATTAGGTCACGCTTAGTATAAGGCATATGAAACAACAGATATGCAATTGGCATATATTTTGTAAAAACGAGATGTTACCTTTTGTCCCCAAATGTTGATTTTGTGCAACGATCAACAGGCAGCGGTTGGCGAAGGCTTGATAACAAATTGGTCTCATTTAAGTGTGATACAGTCGTGCGATGGAAAGGAGAAGCGGACGAATTGATCGATCGCGTAGCTGTTAATTCTCGGAAGCATCCGCATTCCAATGGAACATGTTCTTAATATCTAACGCTGACCGTTCATAGATCGCTATGAGTCACTTATGACACTGCACCGCAGCCATTAACATTCCAGTGAACAGCAGCACTTCATCAATACACTCAGCACCGTTCGCTGATTGCCTTTTTACCTCGCGCAACTACTCCTCCTCTACATATATACAATACTACGTAACACCTGCCTCGATGCGCAAACTAAATTCCGTAGCTATTTTCATTTTTTTAAAACCATGCTATCTTCCCTTCAGTCGTTATCAAAAATGGTTAACAATTTGAATTTGTAATATTTCAAGTAATCAAGGAGTAATAAACAACATGTTTTTTTGAGAAAAAGAATGTTTTTGATAAAACTAGAATTATTGTTAACGATTCCAAGTGCTTGTGTTGAGTCAAATGAAAGAATCGAATATATCCTTAGATGGTTACCACAAGTCTTATTTGGGCAAATGTGCTATTACTATTCTATATCTTAACAAAACACGTAACCAATATTAAAATATCCAAACTTAAATATGATGTAGACCAAACAAAGCTTTCGATACGAAATCTGATCGCAACCCTCAACTCTAATAGCAGATTACCTGACTGGTTTAACATACGTATATCAAAACTTACTTTGTAAGATCTGCAAAAACAATATATATAAAGCAGATACTGTTGTACTTTTACAAATCAGCATATGAAGTACCAGCTAAAATTCTTACCGAAAAATGGCGATCAACTATCAAAACTGTAAAACACACAACATAACTTTTACACCACATATACGAATTGTGTCTCGTCTCAATACGAGGCATCTTCAGGAATAGTGAACTGTACAGAGGATAACGAACGAATGAGTTAAGTCATTGGATGACTCATCGATTGTCTTCCGTTTATCAGTTTAATTCATATGTGGGACATTAGGTACCTTCATGGAAATGCAGTTAAATCGTTTCTCTTCGCCTACCCACCGATTTACGCAATGTTTTGTATATTTTAGCGTGCATGTCAATATTAATGATAAAACTTTTTAACATATTCACAGTGAACATTGATGAGAACACTGTATGGGATATGTACGCACCATGAAATAGTACTGTTTGACATATTTTTTTAACTAGACGACAAAATTTGTTTTTTTATATTGATCTCACTTTTGCAAAACGAATTAAGTTATAAAATTTGAAGACTAATTAATAATATTATATATAGTGAACACATTTTAATAAAAAAAGTTTACAAACTACAAAAATGAGAGATATCAGAGCTTCAGCGCCTCTAAGCCCCAGAGCTGATTTTCAATAGAAACGAAATCACTTAAGAAATAAATCTATCCATTCATAACTTAAGTGCTTAGCACTTGCTAGATTTAGTAATTTTCGTTTAATTCAATCCAAGTCTAGCTCCTTCAATGCACTATATGTTTCTACCCTACCTCCTTTTTTAGATCTAATTAAATCAAAAGAAATCTAGGCCCAATTGCAAACCGATCTTAAAGGGCTAATAGTTCTCCAAACCGAACATTTTCAATCTCAACTTTCACTTTGTTAATATTTAAATAAAGATAATGGAAGATGATATTTCTACTTTATGTTAGGCTCCGTTTCACATTATTTTATTGTAATCTTATCAGTAACTCTTTTAATTTAGATCATAATGCGTTAATTGTGTGTAGGCCCATATAATTTGTTGTGGGAAATTGTTCCAACGTTTTGTTTTATTATACAAAAACCACGCAACATTATTGTCCAGGTTGATGACAAAATTAAATAAGAACAATTACCTAATCAATGACATCAAATATCCACTGTTTAACCAAAAATAGGATTGGTCACAATTTTTTGTAACAAAGAACAGAAAGACTAATATGAGTTATATTCGAGCCTTTATATTAATTATGTGGCGCTCCATGGGGGAGGCATATGTCCAACTGTGGACTGCCGCAGGCTGTTGATGATGATGATGATGATATTAAAAAAGAATGAATTGGACATGAGTTAGAAGTGGAACAACAAAACAAAATCATCGTTCCTCTGCCTCCAAAATAGTTAATAATTTATAAGTAAATATGGGGGATATAGATAAAAAGAAAAGCATCTCCATCCAAAAACCATAAAGATGAAAAGCATCCTTCAAGAAATATAATAATAAGAAAAAGTTTGAAGTAGATACTTGAAACTTTTCCATTACCTACACAAATAGGTGACTTGAATCTAATTAGAATCAAATTATGTATCGCTTATCATCTTGAGAGTTGTTTTCTTTTTTATACAGAATTTATCGATGAGATAATTTTGACAAAGAATTTTGAACGCCTTAAATAACCCATATACTGAATACATCTATTATCGAGTATATTGATGAATTCATACAGGTAGTAATTTGCTTCCCATTTGTTGATACGCTTGCTCGTTTGCCTCTTTATTCTATAAAAAAATATTTTATGTATTTATTTCATGTGAGGACAACAGCTTATTCCAAGATACATTATTATATAAGACAGTTGTATAATAATAAAGCCAGTTAATGCTTGCTTAGGAAGAGGAACAATTAGTCGAGCAGCACGTTAAAAAATTAAACAGTGTAAAAGACAAAATAAAATCATAATATAAGAGAAAACAAGAAAAAATCAATAACGATTTATCATCGAATGTTAGCTTTGGTATTTAAGCAAATTGTTTATGTATGCACGTGGATGCATGTATGTATGTATATACATGTTATTGTGTGTGTGTGTGTGTGTGTGTGTTTTGTGGAAATTTGCAAGTGTGTCGTAGATCGATAATTGTAAAAAGTAAGATATATTATTGATTTATAAAATCTGTTTATTAATGATTTTGGACTTCCAAAATGTATTGCCATTGAATTTATTATAGAATCACTAACAAATATTTCAATCACTATACGAATAACTGGATTACCTGTTAATCATTTCAACTAAGCTTGAAGAGAGTTCGCGTCGAAGGCACACTAACTTACAAATGGCACATAATAACACCGCTTGAGTATTAAAGACCAACTTTACCTAAGACTTCCTACACCATATCGATTCCAAAAAGGTGTAATCAATTATAGTCTATGTAAAATACATCGTATTGTACAATACACCCACGAATTTATTATTGAAAACTTGTTTATGTAGTAGTAAGAGTCACTGAAGTATTTATTCGGATCCAGTAGTCGGGTATACATCTAAACAGACATTGAACAGAAAGACATCGCTGAACATTTAATATATTCCACGCCATCGCCATGATGTATTCTTTGTTTTATAATACCGTGAACATTCTACCCGAAAATATTTCCACGTGAAGCTTGGAATGCGGTGACAGGCTTCATTTAGAAAGTTGATCGCCAGCTCGGCAGGAGCGTAACGAATTCCACATTTTGTTTATAACTACTTGAAATATGTATGTATACCTATGTACACATGTTGGCTTTTGAATATTTTATGTTTATTAAATCAATGTCTGTTAACAACTGTTATCAAAGGAATGTGTAGGAAAAAATAGTGACAATATAATGGTTATTTAGAGAGTTAATTATTTTGAGAATTAGAGTGAAATGGACCCCCAGCAGAATTAACTGTTACATCACTAAGGACAGGGGCGTTGGCACGCGAAGGCAGGGATGCTCGTGCTCGGAGCGGATACTACAAGTCTACCTCGTCCAAGTCCCCCGTTCCGTTGCAACCCTAGATATTAGAAAGCACAAAATTAGCAATACAGCTCATTGGCGATTTCCAATGTTAAGGTTCCATAATTGAAGCTTTTTCAATTTTTACCCCTGCCCATTCTACTGGGTAGAGATTAAGTATTAGTAGAAATTTTACTCAATTGGAATTCATGTTAGTTTATTATATTATAGGTATTTATTTGTTAGAAATAGAACACAATGCAAAGTGATGGAGCTGCGATACAAATATAAAATACTGCTAATTTTGTATTTCGTATCAATTACATTATTATAGTATTAAATTTCATACCATTTATTATTTGTATCACATTTAACAATATAGGTACTTAGCAAATAAAATTAACTGGAAATCTTACCTCAAACCATTTACAAGCCCAAATACAGTAATGAAATTTGACGAGATATTCTCAACAATATCGAGCATTTGACAGTTACATTAGCATTGCCTTTAATAGAACTCGGGAGTTGAATGCCGAGTGGTCGCATCGTTGGTGATATAAAAAGGCTTAATCGAGGTGAGTTCGATACATTGCCACATTTGTAGGGACATGGTGGAAGCCGTACATACAGGAAGGGCAATGTAGGTAAACGCAAATATTGACAGTGTAGAGGTGTGGCGAGGAGGGCACCAGTGGCGGCGCGCAGGGCACGAGGCACGTTAGGAATGTGCGGCCCTCGGCGCCGGTTTACAAATAGAAGGGCCACTAATGCGGACTGCACGTGTGATACATTGGCGCGATCAATCTGTTAACGCTGCTGCGATATCTGGGACCGCGTGCGCGTGCGCGTGCGCCTCCTTGGCCAACACAATATTTGACAAAACATCCACGGCCATGGCCAAATCGGCACCAGTGCATCACCACTGCGAGTGTGTAACCGTGTACAGTGATGCTGTGAATAGATTACTGAGGATCATTCGCAATCATTCCCGTTTGTTTTAATGAACTGTGAACTAAATCAATAAAAGGACATGGAGAACATATGAATGACATTTGCCCGCCAGAAGAAAGCAATCGGTGGCGCTACTACGTGCGCTGACCCCGGCGTTCACGCCTGAGAGAAGACGAGCGCAGCGCCGCCCTCGCCCGCTCCCGCTCCCGTGCTGCCGCTCCGTGCCGTGCCGCCTACCCACCGTGCAGCCGCGTCGCTGTCAGCTCAATACAGCCAACCACTCCAAGCGCCGTAGAAGATGCTCCTTCGACTTAGTACTTACCAAATTTTTATTTCTTTATGATTGCAGTGTCTCTTGCAAGACTAATTCAACTCGTATTGAAACATACTAATTACATTATTGTATGACTCAATAACAGTGAATAAAATTAAGGAACTCAGATAATCTTAAGTAAGCCGAGAACCATTATGGAAAGATTTTATTTAAAGACGCACAATAATAAAATAAACTCTCACATAATATTAAAGAAGCTCTAAGTATGTCTTTTAATGCAACTATTAAGACATCATTTTAAACACAACACAAAGACAACTTCCGCGAGCTAATTGCGATACCCGCAATAAGTTTGTTTCTTTTTCTTTAAGAAATACATATATATATATATATATATATATATATATATATATATATATATATATATATATATATATATATATATATATATATATATTATTTATATATATATATACATATATATATATATATATATATATATATATATATATATATTAGTGTGTGTGTGTGTGTGTTTGAGACATCTTAAATAAAAAGAAACAAACTTATTGCGGGTATCGCAATCAGCTTGCAAAAGTTCTCTTTATAGCTAACCTACCCTCCTAGGTTAGCCATAAAAAGGACATATTTAGAAATGTATGTGTATGTGACATATTTCTTGAGAATATATAATAATCTGTTAAATAGAAATCGATTAAGAAGTATCGGATCGTTTTTTTAATTTTAAGACCAACATTGGATCGAGTAAATATTATACAATATTTATTGGATCGAGGCTGTACATCCATGCCATCACACCGCCATCACAAGCTTAGAATCGTATAAATAAATTACATCTCAGGCTATGGATAAATAAATATATTTATAATTTTTTCCTCGTGGTAATTGTGCCTACAAGTTTTATTTAAATTTAAAGATTATTTTTTGTGTACTCCTATAATTTACAAACAAATGTTTTTTTTCTTTCTAAATATATGTACGTATTTATTACGCCTGTACAAATTTAGAGTAAAAATAAATTTTTAATTTACATACTTAGTTTAAAGTATGTACACTTCTAAAGATTTATATTACACTGAATTTATAACACTTCAGTTATTATTATTTCTTATGCTCCGAAAGATCTTCATTAATTTATCTTGACTCATTTTTTATATAATTTCACAAAATATAACGTTTAATGTTATATACTTAAATACCTACATATGTAAATTAATTTAATTAGAACTAAAATTTATCAAAAACTACCCACCATTTCTTCGCTTGTCAACATTATGTTAAAAAATTATATCTGAAACAATACGATAGATTCGACCCTCAATATTATTAATTAATTTTAATTCAAATGATATACTTATTTATTGTATATTATAAAGTACTTATTTTGCACTTACGATGTTGTTGTTGAATGTAATATTTTAAATGTTAAAATTAATATTATAAAATCTTATCGATTGGGCATCATAAGATGTAGGTATTAGTAATCCAGGAACATACATTTGATTCCGATTATTTTCAACTGTAATATAAAAATAGATTTAATAACATTTCCAGTCGTA
Organism: Baronia brevicornis; assembly: GCA_031353405.1. NCBI lineage: Eukaryota > Metazoa > Arthropoda > Insecta > Lepidoptera > Papilionidae > Baronia > Baronia brevicornis. The sequence continues at coordinate 58,893 of JASFAT010003227.1, forward strand.
CCTACCTCATTTTCTCTAAATTATTAAAATTGGTAGATTTTTTCAAATATATCGATCGCTTTAAAAATTATTTAGGTAATCACAGTCCCGACATAGGTACCTGTAGATAAAAATACTGGATCCAGATTTTGTCCGTTTTGCTTATATTTTGTATAAACAATTACTTAAATCAATTAATATCATATTGTTAGTAAAAAAACCATTTTCCTTTGCTTTACTTTTATTTTTAGCATATTTTAATTAACTTGCGTAAATAGTGCGTTTTTTTAATTTATGAATAAAAATATAAATATATATATAATAAAAATAAAATAAAAATATTGTATACTTATTTAATATAATTATTTAAATATTTAAAAAATATAATTAATATAATTGGTATTAAAAACTGTTGCACATGGAACGCCAAGCATGGCACCCACACTCGCATTCTTGTGGCCGCGTCTGGCAACACTGACACGCACTTTTCGCATAATTTTGATATATTTTCCTACCCTACAACTCAGCGCCTATAGGAACTTGACAAAAAATTTAATAATTTTAAATAATTTCTATAAAATACCGTCACTTCATTGAGACCATATTGAACCCTTGTCTAAAATCGCAATTATCGAACACATTTTTTACATTTTTTCATCTTAATTAATATTAAACAACTTTTTGACTATTTTTACAATAATTATATAATTTTTTAAAAAGATTATTGTATAAAAAATATTTTTTTGGATAAAATTGTAAAATAATTTTTAAGAATTGCCATACACTTCAATAATCATTTTTACTACTTTGTCTTTCAGTGTTTAAATCTGTTAATTTAATGAAAAGATTTCAATTTAAGTTTATGGTTAAAACTTGAACAATATCTACAGTTGCTGAAATTTGATAATAGTAGTAATTTTTTAATCTTTACTAGCATCAGTTTGTAGGATATTAACATATGGTGGTACATATAGACACACATTAATATATTCCTAATAGAAAATAGCTGATGTTTATTTTTTCAGTATTTATTTTATATTTATAAATTTATTTATTTATAATATACGATTACAATGTTAAGAATGAGACAACTATATTTAAAATTTAGAATCCTTCATTTAACAATAAAAGGGATTAATGTAAAATCTTATTTTTCATTACGGAATATACACCAAATAATATTTTATAATAATTATATTTATACTGTTATATTTGAAATTCTATTTATTATGCTTCTATTTATTCCACAGATTATCTAACTATAGTGTTGCCAGTATGTGAGTGCCAGTAATACACATTTATTTTACTTAGAACAATTATCTACTATTCTAATAAGTTCCCTTTTTAATAATCTTTAGCTGTACAAAAATTGTAAAATTTAATAAGTCATAGTGAATTATAAAGGAAATATTCACAAAACAATTTCTTTTAAATTTTTTTTTGATGTTTATTGGAAATTATTTTTATAATATTGTAAATGATTCAATATGCAATAGAATATAAATGCTTAATATATTTTTTGTGAACAATTTTAAATAATAAATAGGATCTGCTAGTGGGGATGATTCAAAAGTAAGTAACTGGTTCCTTGACATAATTACTTTTGTAAAATTAATTATGTTATATAATTCTATGCATAAATATCATCTTTACTACTGCAGAGTACATTGTTATGAAATGATTCAACATTTTATTATACTTAATATGTGGGTAATGTGACTCTTCAAGTCTTTTACACGAAATTATTACAGAGTGAACACTAAAATTTTATTGTAATAGTATTTAGTGTTATAATTATAACGAACAATTGATACTCAAATTTAACTTGTCAGCATCTAACTTGCTTCGTTAATTGTATTCAGTGTTTACATTACAGTGTTGTAGTTATTGAAATATGACTTTGATAAAGAAGTATGTATTGTGGTGCCAGATTTCTCCGGGGGAAAACCCAATGTGAGGGGTTGGAAGCAAGCGTGAGAGCCACGTGGCATCGATACGGCAATGCCACTTGTCAGTTTTCTGGAAAAATTGTCAAAAGTAGCACAGCGGCGCTGCGCGACGGCGGCGGGCGATTCGCGAGGCTGCGCGCGTGTGTGGCACCCGTCGCGAGAGGTGCGCTGGTGTGCGCGCACGTAAAGTGAAGGTCGAATATTTTGTCCCTACTCCGCGGTCTATTGGTGTTCGTTCACGAGTCGGCACTGTGATAATGAGGTGCCGCGATCTCGCTCGCCCTCGCGATCGGCAGCGGCGGCGGAGAGGGACGGCCGGCGTTATGCGCGTGCGTCGGAGCCTCCGCCGGCGCCGGCGCGGCCTGCCCTCATCAGTCTCCCCGCAGCAGGGAAGCGGTTCGCGTGTGTTTTGTGGTGTTAATGCGGCCGTGATCGCTCCGCTTCGCAAACGAATATTTTTAGATAACCGCGAATAATTTATTAGCGAGTTAGCAATCGCGCGCACTTTTGCGGATATCAATGTCGGCGCATGCGGGCTCCTCGTTGGCGGCGGCCGTCATTCAGGCCGCTGCTAAGCGCGGCGGTCGAGACGTCCCGATAGGTAAGCTGCGCACTTCCTGCGCGCGCGCCGCCATGTTCGGTGCGGGAACGTCACTTCCGGCGAGCGCCGGGCTGCGGCCGGAACCGAGCCCGCGGCAAGCGTGCGGGCCCGTCGCGGGCGGCGCCGCTGCCGCAGCTCAGGTCAATGAGCGGCGGCGGCGGCTCTCGATTCATAAAATGTCGGTCGCACCATTCACGCCGCGGCGCGATGCTACGCAGACCGCTCACTCGTGACCCTCGCGTCTTCGAATATTCATGTCTCCATCGATAACATCCTAACCTCTGACATCTTTTTGTATTATCACGTGTTGTTTAGTGAACGCCGCTTGCCTGAGCCGGACGTCGTGCCAAGTGATGAATTCACAAGTGCCTTTTCGACCGTTCCAATTCTCCTGACACTCGTTTAACTGTGGATGTGTGCATAGTGAGTTATATGGTGTTTACTGTAATTATCAATGGAGTGTTGCGCCCCATAGAGTAAGATTCAGTGATTTAATTATTTCTATTTTCACATTAAAAAAAATTACATTTAGTAGGGTAGATTGGTGCCCGCTTTTTTCTACCTATACTACTACTACCCACTTTTTCAAGAAAAATTACGTATATCCTAAGGTCACATATTAATCGCGTAAAATATTTTCCATAAAAATTGTACATACATTTTCTATATAATAAAACTAAATAAACTGATATCATAGATACCTTAAGGATTTCACAATTGCCCCCCCCCCCTCCCTATAAGACACAGATTAGCTTGGACAAAACTCAAAAATTCATATAACATGCGCCAATGATAAGCGGCAGCGGGCCCGATTGCAATCTCTCTCATACGTAGGCAATAATGGAAACAATGAGATGTCTAGCTATGCCGGCGGCACGGGGCACGGGGCACGTTATCGACACGACAGGACGTACGTCACGCACCAGAGCGTGACGTCTGGCGTGGCGGGTGTCCCGCTCGCACCGTGCCATCGTCCCGCTCTAGTTTTGCTTAGTTAACATAAACCCTGGCTGTTCGCTGTTCGTTGCCCTCCGGCCCGATGCGTGCGCCGGCGCTACCGCTGCCACTAGCCCTTCCTCCTCGTACCTTTCCCCTACCATCACACCTCCATCGGCGGCTCTGTTCCCTTCATAATATTTACAAATTCACTAAAATAACTCGATTCTATAATAAAATATGTATAAAAACGACAATCATTCATAAAACTTAATGCACGCAATGTTACAAATTTCATTTTAACGAAATATGTACAAACTTTTTTATATTTTATAACTATAAAAAGAAAATTGATGTTCTCACATAACAATCTAATTAGACATAAAAATTATGAAAAAAAAAATGGATATATATTTATAATAATGATTCGTTAGTATTTTTAAAATATCAATTTTAAAAAGTAGACATCTTTGTTTTTAATTATAACACTATATCGAAAAAAAATTATTAAAGTGTTTTTTATAGCTATAATATTTAACACCAAGCATTGAACATTAAAAATCATACTTTTTATAATTATTGCGCTGTATAAAATTATGTAAAACGTAATATTATTTTTTTACGAATTGCAATAGAAAATCTAAATAACAGAAACTTAACAGTATAAATCTATAGACAAAACATTCTAAGCATTATATATACACTACGCGTGGCACAATATCTACAATTCGATGGAATTCATTAACTCATCACAAAAACATCAAAAGCTGCCATGTTACAATTTGAAGATTGCACTTTTTACGCAAGGGTTCTGTATAAATTGTTTGAAGAATGTGTGATCAGGTGCGCGGCGACGTCACCACACGCTCACCGAGCTGCCTCAGTCGGCTATCGATCACGACCTACCTACTGGTAGCTAGGATGGTGTCTGGCCTACTACTCGCTTAGTGACCTTATCTGTATCACGATATGTTACTAATAACGCCCACAAACTATAGATCGGAACGCAATCGAGCGCCTTCGCATCCGGTCTGGTGTGGGAGTGTATTTCAAACATTTCCTCTGTCACGTTTTCTGCTACCGAGGGATAAATCCTCACTGCTCAGTTCAACCGTCGATTCATTGAAATGTGTCGTCACGGATTGAATGCGAATGGCCCCGATAATCGCGTAGGACGACGCCAAAGCAAGGAGAGTAACACACGCGACAGTAAACAGAAATGAGTTCTCGAGTCGAGTTGACACGACACAAGTAATGGTATTCAAGCCGTTTCCGTCCGCACACAATCTCCACATTGAAAGCTATCCGAAAGTGGATTTCCGTCCGATCGACGGTGGCCGCTCGCTGCTGTGTACTCATTCACTCACTCACTCACTGGTGTGGTGCGGTGCGGCGGGGGCCGCAAGGCGGCGCGCGGTGCGGACGTCGTGTGTGACGGCCTCATCGCTCGGTCCCACGATAAGCCATTAAGGGCCGCTCTACAAAAAATGATCATTATAAAGAATGTAAAGACTGTACCGGCGCCGAGCCTTCCCAGAACTGGGTCCATTCTTATTTCGCGCTCCCGCCTTATTCAAGGGAGATTTTTTGTTCGGTTTTGGTCATTTTTTTGTTACGGGAGCGGTATTCTTGTGAGTGCTTCAAGGAAATGGCTTATTGGGTTTCGTATAGGAGCCGTGCTTATCTCGGGGCGTCGATCGACGCGCCGGGCCTGGGAACGTACTTCAGAGGTCTCGCACGCGAACCGTTAGCCGAGCGCGCCGCATTCCAGCCGCGTGTCTACATCTCACCGCTCGGCGTTAGGACACTTCGCTAGTTGTCTGTCTGTGTGACGTCACTGCCGACCCGCGCTCACACTGATTGTTCATATCAAAATTATTTATCAAATAATGAATAATTATATTATATATATATATATATATATATATATATATATATATATATATATATATATATATATATATATATATATATATATATATATATATATATATATATATATATATATATATATATATATATATATTATTTTGGGAAGAACTAACTTATACTACAAAATGAGTTCCGCATGTCATAAAAACACTTATGAATTTCATAGTAATAAATTGCCTGCAATATTTCACAAAAATTACTATAATAATGAATGATACGAATCAGCCAACTAACAATCATAACGGTTCCCCGGATAAAATGCTCACTGATGATTACACCATTGATGGAAACACAACTGATTATCAATGAAATATGACATTAATATATTGTTATCTGTTGGTCCGTAAAACCATTGATGTATTTAAATGTCTTATTTAATACTTTGTTTGCCATTTTTCAGCTTCATGGGAGGGAGAAACAAGCTGCGAGGGGGGCAAGAGGGCTGTGGTGAAGACATTTTTGTTCAGAAAACGATGGAATAGCGGTATGTACCATTAGTTGTTGTTTTACTTTTCCAAAAAAAAATTCATCTTTGTACTTATGACGCTATGTGATGTGTTCATAGAAAAATGAAATGATTACATAATTTTTTACCTAATGGCTTATGTATGTCGTTGAATAGCCAAAAATACGTACTTCTGCTTAAAAGACATGGCAAAGCTCTTACGACACAAACATTTCTACTTATGTACATATGTATGTATATACTTAATTAATAAAGTAATTTTTCTTTTACCTTTTAAATAGATTGTCTCATTACCAAAAACTCAATATTTTCAATCAAAAGTCAACAAAAATTGTTTGCATTTGTGATAACAGTGTTTTTTTTTTAAATAAATGAGCAGATTGCCGTAATATTTTGCATTATTTATAACTAGACTGTACTTTCACAGGTCACGGGCCCTTATTTAGGGCGAAGGGAAGTTATAAATCTGTTGGCGCGAACAATAGCGCGATAAGGTGGTGCACCTTGCGTCCGCGCAGCACGCCGCCCGCCGCCCCCCACACCCCCCACACCCCTACCAGGCTAAGCCGACAAACCACCGCTTCGTTAACAACGGCGTCTACGGACCCCTAGTCCACATACTGCGGCCAGCTACATACGTGGCTGAGTATGCACCTTCGTTTCATATAAGAAATTGCTGGCAAATAAAACGATAGAAAAGCTTCTTGGTAAGTGCCTACATTCATTCACTTAATTAGCTATAGCTTTAATGGACAGAGAGAGACTCGGATGGTTAATGGCAAAAAATCGTTGCAAAAGCAATGTGAACGGCAATGTTTGGCGTTTTACAACGATAGGTGCAGCTGGGCGACAATACACATCTTCTACGGAAGTCGATCTCGTATAAATTACTGTACTGTACTGAAACGTACAAAAAGGTATCGGCATAAATGCTAGCCAAATTTTCTGACGCCAGTTGGCCCACGCTCGAAACGTACCTACATACTTAGTTTGCCAACGCTTTCGTTAATAGGTCGCCCAGTGATAGCGGAGGTGAGAGGAAATAGAGAGGTTGGCGTAACACAAACCTTATCGGTCATTGACCTTCACACCTAAACTGAGCCTCACATCTCGCTCGGTGCGCGCGTTTACATTACTACTACACTAACGGCACTATAGGCACCACCGAGCGACGTACCACTACGTTTTTATTAGCCGTTTATCTGACTCACGCTTCCGGAGTTGTAACCTGCACTCACTAACAAATATTTACTTCAATGGCTCTTGGAAATTTTAATAATAATCGCATAAACATATCGGTAGTCATTAAAATCCTGTTATACTCGTCACAGATACGAATGACCTACTTCCTTATGTTTTTCATTCATGATTACACAGTAGAAACTGCCGTCTGTTTAAAATATATCTAACGCAAGGTAAACGGCAAGGAAGCCTTGACCCTTTTACACATTGAGCTGACGGCCGTTCGTACACAATGCACTATTCCACGACATCCGAGACGACATTCGATCAACTGCCTCTCATCCGCTAACCCCCCCCCCTATTCCCCACATACAGGCCTAACCATAATATTGGACGACGTACACCAACGTCTGTCTGCAGCACAGCAGTTTTAGCACATTTAGCGCGTATTAGAATAATATTGTATATCTTTAAATAAAATTTAAGTAAGAATAAATTTTCCGAGAAGAATCATTGATCACCGAACAAATTACAATGAGGAAGCTAGCAGTTACCAGCGTCGGTGGGACGACAACGATGACGACACTGGCACGCTGCGCTATCTCGTGTGTCGGATGTCGACATTGTGAGGTGCTGTAGCTTGTTGACTTCACCTATAATCTAAATAATCGTGAGGCGGTAAACTCGGTCACGTTAGTACGTAATTAAAGGGGGGCGGGCGGGCGCGCGCGCGGGGCGAGAAGGGGCAGCTAACAAAATTCGACGGACGGTGCGGGTCGCGGCCCGCGGTCTGCGTTGAATAAAACATGCCGAGAGCACCGCGCCGCGCCCTGGCGCCAGCGCTCAAACAATACACGGAATTTAGGTCCTAGTCCCGCCGCACACCCGCCCGCACCATCGCACCACACCGCATCGCGTCGCGTCGCGTCGCGACCAGGAGATGATCACATTAACCCTTTCCTGGTGGGGTATAGATTTTTCACGAATTTTCTCACTTTAACTGTATTATATTAATAGGGTAGATAAAATGAAAAGTATATATATTTTTTAGAGTTTTATTATAGCTAGAAGTACTATTTCTATAACCTAGACTTATGAGTACTGTCGGGTAATAAGAATGTAAACACAATATTAGAAACTTCAGAACGAAACTAATGAGATCAAATATTGAATTTGTGACATAAACAACAAAACATGTATTTTTTTTTTGAGGAAGTAATCATGCTAAATAATCAATAATATTCTATCTATAAAATTTTACGAATACACAGGAAAGCAAAGTGACTGAATGTCCAACGTGTTGTATAAATAGCGCGCTTTGATTGTCTTACGCAAACAGTGCTCTAAAGGATCGTTAGAAATTATAAGCACAAGTGTTTTCATATTCAATATGCGAGAAAGAAGGTGGTACTTATTAGTACCGTCAGAAGGGAAAGGGTTAAGTATCATTTTCTTTACAAACAATACTGAAGTGCGTATGGTCGAATGCCACATTTCGTAGCTGTTCAATGCATTAACTGCTGACCCATTTTTACAGCTTAAATCCCAATCAAAGTTAACTTTGTTTAGAAAACAAATTAAGTTCTTGTATGTCTCACATGTGTAAGAGAGAATTGATTTTAGGAGTGAGGTATATTACTTTGCGGAAATTTACTATACAGATTGAGAGTCAATAATGACCTTGCTATAGATCTGCGAAAAATAAATTCATACACACACACACACACAACACCACCTTTCAGCATTGAACGGTTGTCTACCGTATTCTACTATATATACATATTCTAGGATTTCTCAAATCTCAAATCTATATTTCGCTGCACTTTATACAAAATATTCAAAACAAATCCTACTTGAAGTATTGTAACATTACTTTAATTACTTTGAGTGCGATTTATATGAAAAAATAATGAATCACTAAAAAAATACACAATAAAAATTATTTTATTTATTTCGTAGCACTTCGTAGCGGCGTAGCGCGTGTCCGTACCGGTGATATACCTGTAAACTTTAATCATAAAATGTTTGTACTTCATAACATTTTCATTATCAATACGTAATATATACTGTTATTTTAATGAATGGAACTTGTGAAAAGTGGGACGTTATGACTGCATTAACATGCGGATCGCGCAGTTACGCGCACGAAGCCATATTAGCTTGAGAAACGCATGTCACCGCGCTCTTTATATACTGCATATCAAAATTAACTTGCGCCCTTCTTATTGTTATCAGCGAGGACGCCGTCGTTTATTGCAATTATCTCCGGTGCTCACTCACGCTTTCTTTGCCCGTTTATTGCTTAAGAAACGCGAAGGTGGGGCGCTCGTCACAACGAGTCACAACCCAAACGCACCGCACCCCAACATTATGAACATTCGACGTCTTCTCAAAAAAATCACATGATAGCGTGATATATTTAAAAACAGTTTTTATAACGCTTTGTAGTATGTTGAGTAGTAGATTTTAAAATGTCATTGAATGCATTATTTTGGAACATTTTATTGCAAAAGAACTGTAAGTTGCTATCGCGTAAGTGTAAAAAATTGCGTAAGCGTTAATCGATGTGTACGGGGTGTCGATAAGTTGTGGGTATTTTTCGCGCTACAGCGTTGAAATAAAAGTATTGCATCAGTCCCGTTTACGGATGCATCCGCGCGCACCAATATTATAAATAGTGTGAGAGCGGTCCCTTAAGGCGCGGGCGGGCACAAGTTTCCGGGCTGGAAGTGTGTCGCTTCCGCCGCGAGCGGTCGTTGACGCGCGTGCATTGTCGCTGCCACATTCCCCGCCGGCGTCGCCGACGACGTTTTTAAATAGAGGGCCGATTACGAACGTCTGGCTTCGGCGCCGGGCACATGACCGCTCCAAAGTGCAGCGCCCGCCGCGTCACGGGCTATTTGCGACAAACCGCCTCCGCGCCTCCTCGCACGCGCTCACCGCCACGCCGCACCATACCTCGCCAACACACCGCCCACCACCCAGCCGACTGCCAAAGCCGCGCTGAACGTGTTCGCTCCCTCTCCTGCCCCGCATCATAGTCACGCGTCTTCGTGCAGCTACACAGCTGTGATTAAAATTTCCATTTATTTTTATTGAGTACATTTGAGAACGTTGAAATGTTTACAAACTTTAAAAATAATAGATAAACATCAGATAAATATACCTGTTATTGCCACGACAGTCGAAAGTGACTTCGAATAGATGGCATTGATGCATTTGTACCTAACGGTAGTTTCCGTGGCGATTCGAAATGCGCCTGGCAGGGGTAAAGAAGTACGGGGATCGCGAAGGGCGCTGAACGGTCGCGGGTCAGCAGCGGCGCGGACTCCGGGTCGCGGCTGAATAAATTCGGAGGGAGGCGTACTGGAATGCGGGAGGCGACGCGCGGGCGGGAGGGCGCCGTGCGACTTGCGCGCGCGCCACTGTCCCACGGTCGCACAGTCCCCCCCCCCCGGCGTGCCGCGCGCGTCGTCCCCTCCCGTTCCACCATCCCGCGCAAGCCCCTCACACTTTCTTTCGCGCCATAAAGGTCGTTTCAAATATTTCGGAATGCCGTTTGATGACATTTCACCGATGGCGGAGGGGGAAGAATGCAGCTTCCAGCACTCGACCGGGCACTGTTCGCACGTCCGAAACATCCGCAATGTACGCCCCGCGGGTCAAAACTAGATTCACTTCCATTTGGATTCAGTATCGTGCAAATCGGGAATTCCCCGTGTGCAATTCACACGGTAAACAATCATTTAAGTACGATTAAAATATTTTAAGTAGAAAAGCGGCGGCACATTCAAGCGCAATTTTGGTAAATTTAGCTAGCCAGCCCGGAGCACCCGGCTAAGCGTCGTCGACGACCCGCTCAGTCTACTTTCCACGCTCATGTGTGAACTAAGTTTCTCCAATTAATAGATTCGTTCCAATAGCAAACAACTAGCCGGAGAAAGCCGCAGCGGGGTCAACGCCCGATGGAATTCACAACGACCGACCGCCGTGAACTTTACAAAGAAATGTGGCGTAACGCTCTAAAATTTCAAAAAGTGTGTTCGTTTGCCCATTCCGGGAACACGAGGGCGGTGGCCGAGAGACGAGCGAGGAGCGGGAGCCCGCTCGCGGTTTATTGAGTCGCGCGTCGCTATGAATGGAATGCGGCGCGGAGGTTGCGCAAGCGACCAACCGAACGCCGCCGCTCTACGGAATGTGCCGGCGGCGGGCGGCGGGCGAGCGGCGCGGCCTGCGCGGTGCGTGGTGGGGGGGGGGGGTGCGGCGGTGCGGTGAGAGGACGCGCGCGGGCACAATGCAGCCTGCGCGCTGCATCCCCGGCCATTCACGCCGGCCGCTGTGTGGTCGGGTCGGCGAAATAACTGACCGTTAGAGGCGCGGAATGCTCGCTCTATCTCTATACCTGCACTGCACCCGCGACTGCATCGCATACCATAACGGACACCGAGCTTTGCTGGTAACGACGGCGTTGCGTCTGCGCACTACTACCTCATTATGCGATTGCTTTTTGTTAACGTACGAAAGAAATAGACCACAAACACGAACAACCATTATGTATAGATTGAAATTCAAATTAATAAATTACTATTTTAATAGGAGGGTTTAAAATAAAAGAAAACGCTTTTTACATTAAAAAATATACATCGAAATAATACGTTAAAAAATACACATTTACATTTTAAACAAAAAAAAGTTATATTTTTAGGTTAAGCTGTTAAAAATATAACTTAAAATATATAAGTGAAAATCAATTTATTAAATATATTTCTAATATTTGCCATTAGTTGTAAACAATATTGTCACTGTATTGTATTTCATAAATATTTTAAAATTAATATAATATATCTTTGATTTTATAATAATCTGGATATTTCAAATACAACATGTATTTGAATAAGAAATATTATTGTACAAGCGATGCGAGCGTGTTACACCACCCATTTTATTCCACACACACACAGGCACACACACGTATGTACTTGTCACGAGCTATCACAAGTTCGCTTCGTTGTTTTACTCGCTAAATTCCTATCTCAAACGTATCTTTTCACATTTCAATCGTCCGTTGCCGACCTTAACGTCCTTTCTCCCAGCGAATGACGTAACTTTGAGTCGTCGCCCCACGTAATCGGTGCGACGTTATGCCGATGACCCAATGTTTGTTATTCACACGATCCACTTCTATCAAAGCGGTTAAATTTAATGCCGCCCCGGTACCGCCGCACCTTACACTATAAAAATGTATTGTGAATTGGGTACTTCCTAAAAGGTCGCCTTTATTTTTCACACGTGTCGGGCAAAAATTACATGTTTCGTAAAGATCAACATGTAACTATATAACACATAGTTGTAAGTACTGACACGGTATATCTGTCACTACAACGAGTGTAAGCACGCTTCGCGAAAATGTTACACATTTGAGCTGTTTCCCATAGATGTCAGCAATTAGAACAGTGCCTGTGGGTACGGGCTACGGGCTGGGTAGAGGGGTAGTGATGGGGGGAGCGGTTGACACGTGTGGCCCACATAGTGCGCGCCCATTGAACGCCATAACGGACGTGACGTCACGCACCAACTTAACGCACCTGCCGTACCATCAATTTCTTCATCACTACGAATTTATATTCACCACTTGTCAAATTAAAGTTGACAGCGCAGCTTTTCGAATATACTGATAGATAATATATAAATTTGAGATTATACCAATAGGTGTGCGGTACTTCCTCCAACATTGTTACGAAATACGACAATGTTTTATCGACAGCTTATAGTAATATTAAACTTTCAGTCATCGTCCACTATATTTTAATGTTGCAAAAGTTTTAATAAAAATAAGCCAAAATTAACTGTTGTATTAAAGCGTTAGCGGCAGCATTCTACGTGTTTTCGAAATGTAAAAATGCGTTTGAGGAACATTGTCGCTCAATCGTAACATTTTTTAAAAAGACGAAATAAAACTTTCTTCCTAGATGGGCTTTAGAACTTTCATTAAACTCCTGCCAAGACAATAAAATCTTAAATCTTTCAGTATTGGTGTCAGAATATTAGAGTCTTGGCAATTTTATAATGCATAAATTAATGCCAGTGACTGAATATGTCCCACAAAAAGCTGTAGAACTTATGTAGTCACAGCATTATAGAATACATAACATATTTTCCGTGACTGTAGAGCACAGGCATATAAACATATGACGATTACGTACTAGGTTCGATTACCGGTGCCGCCCATTCACGCCACCCACACGGTTTTGAGTGTGAGCACCGGTAATTTCTCCAACAGCGGTTCAGGCCGATGTCTCGACCTCACTAGAGACCCTTCGGACGGTATAAGTCCCTCCCCTACTCTCGTAATGCGTCTTCCACAGTTTTCGATTTGTTTTGACTGAATCGATTGTTGTTTAGACTGGGTAGCAACCTTCGTCACCGTTATCATTCTCTCTGGTCCAGAAATTTTTGCTTTGCCTGCGAGTCCTTCCGAGAAAATTCTAAAACCCAGGCAAGGGACAATAATGCCACACAAAAAAATCAGTAATAAAACTCGCATAGTGTTCCGTAGTGTACTGAAATGTGCTAACAGGCAGATAGCATAACTGCCAAGCATACATGCCTACTTCTTTATTTTAATTTTTTGACTATAATCAGAAATCTTAAAGATAACATAAAGAAATATTAAGTATAGAATATTAAAATAAAGCCAATTAAAAGATTTCACTTAAATACCTACGTAAATAGTAGTAGTAGTAGTAGTACAGAGTAAAATTATTATTTCCTCCTTCAAAGCCCATTTCAAATAATTAAAATATTCCAATCTGGATCGTCTGATATGCAATTAAATAAGTTGCATGCACTCAGCATGAATCGCATTGTGTCTATCTATAGCTTTGCTCTAAAAGCACATGCAATAATAAGAAGGTAATATGGAGACCAGAATTATAGAGAATAGTTGTAGGCAACTTATTAAAAATCTATTAAGCTATTAGAAATTATAAAATTGAAGATATATAAAATAAAATGAAATAATTTGTTGAATGTTTGTTCGTGTGGACGTCGACAGTGGGTCGAAGGTGGTCGCTGTTGTGGTAATGGGTAAATGGACTCGGTACGTCGGTACACATGTGGTTGTGAGGGCGAACCTCCCGCGCACCAACCAACAAGGATGGCGGCCTTCATGCGCACCATTTGCGGCCGGCGAGCGCTGCGCCTCGCCTAATTAGTGATCGCTGATCGCTTGCGGCGCGACGCGGCTCGACGCCGTGTTGTGGGACTGTGGGTGCCGACTACGTGCTGCCAACATTATTTTTGTTATCAATTATCTTGAACAATATACAATTACAAATATAAATATAATCTTATATATATATAAAAATCAATTGCTTTTCGTTAGTTTCCCTAAAACTCGAGAACGGTTGGACCGATTTGGCTAATTTTGGTTTTGAATTATTTTTGGAAGTCCAGGGGGGGTTTAAAAGGTGAGAAATATGATAAAAATACTAGGAATATAGTTAAAGCAACAATTTTGAAACTATTCCTACCTGTCAATTATTTGATGTTCGTCCCGTTGTTTAGAAATCAAATTAAATTCACAAGTTTTTTCATTTATTATTGATTACGATTTCTTTTTGTTCCTGTTAAGTTTTGACCACATTTTTTACTAAAGTTGAAACATTCTGCAATTATCGTTCAGCTTTTTTATTTATTGATTCTGAGGCGGTACGAAGTTTGCCGGGTCAGCTAGTCATAAATAAAAGCAAACGGGCTTAGCGGTTCAACTGACAGTAAGCATCCGGTCAAACTGGGTGGTTTGCGTTGCCATGACTCCCACTTTGTTATTATTGTATAAGCATTTTTTTAATATATTATTGTTTTAATAAACTATTGTAAAAAGTAACAGTGAGTTTCACTAGAATCGGCGGACAGGCGGATGGACATCGAATTTTTAATTTTCTTCAAATAAATATTTATTTTATTATTACGATTTCGAAAAATTTCCATACTTCATTATATTACTACACTATATTACTCGTAATTAGGGATATTTTTCCAACAATAATAATTTTTATAACTTGATACCTCAAAGCTTCCTAGGGCTAACTTTATAACTAGTCACATATACACATATATTCGGAATTCCCATTCAGAAGATTTCTAAACGTATAGCAGTTCGAAAAATTTCGTAATGTAACACAGCCAAACGAAATTTATAAACTACTTATCATATACGTTTAGAATGTTCTTAAAAATAATATATCTGTCCGCCTTGAGAAATTACATCAAATAATTGTAAGATGTTATTAACACAAAGTCTATCCTGTTACAGTGAATTTGTGAGAAGCAGCGGTGGATTGGATGCGAGGGGCCACGCGCGCTGAGTCAGCATGATGTCATGTGGCATGTGGCTAATGGGAGCGTCCCGCGCACACGTCACATGCCATTCCCACCGCCCGCATACTTCACCCAATCGAGCGATGACAAATCCATTCATATTCCTCCATTGTGCTTTCGTATTTATATTATTTAATATTAGAGTCTCCTTATGTAGTACCTAGTCTTACGCAATAACAAAAGTATATTTTATTATGTAGATTTCCATTTTAGCATCTTTATCAAGAGAGAAGAGATGGAAGCCAAATTTTTTAAAACGCAGCACAGGAGTACAGAAGGCATAGCAGCTAAAAGGAATTACGAAACTGGTTTTCATAATGATTTGACAGATTGTTCCATATTCTGAGATCATTGTGAAAGCTATTTTTGTTCCTATATTAATGGAAGAAACACACTACATGAACGACGTCTGCTGGAGCTAAAAAGCACGAAAACGATGAAAAAAGAGAAGAACAATTCAGAACATATGAGATGACTAAACATATTAACAACTGTTACTTATGTTTATATTTTTATTTGTGTTACAATGTTTTTGTTTTAAGTTTTTCTTCTTTCTTCTTTGATTGCAATTACTTATTACTATTATGCCGATATGTCTTGTTAAAATGGTGGCTATTCTACCAAAACATAAACTTTTGCAGTCAACTTAAAAAGTAACGAAACACGCATTTAGATAAATATAAGACCTTATTTAAATCATACTTTAGTGAAACTAAAGTATGATTTAAATAAGGTCTTAAATAATAAAGTCTTGTCACTTAAAATGAAATCAACCTGAAATCCTAGATTCTCATATACTTACTAATTGTAAAACATCAGATGAATCTTATTTCATATTCAAAAATCTCATTAAAAAGTGTAACCTGCATGAAATCTGATATTAAATTTAAGTTAAGAAGTGAGAAATATTACATTTTTGTTGGGCATTAAAGGGTAGGTATATAACTTACCAAAAAAAATAAAAAAAACTGGATAAAAATTGTAGACCATTATGATATTTTTTATTATAATTTTACTTTAAAAATAATAACTGAGATATCCATCGCTTTCCTGAGAAAATTATAAAGTAATAACAATTTGATTATTAACATTGTCAATTGCAATCAACAATCAAAACAAATTACAGTAGAACATCAATCCTTGCAAGTATATTATTAATATAAATTATTTATGCAACAATACGGATTTATTCAATTCCTATATAATACTGCATGTAAATGTCTACAATTTCTAAAAAAATTGTTTTTGGCATACTTATTTTTCTCTAGTACAATATTTTATAATAGTGAATATTTTATAATAGTACAATATTTTATAATATTTTCTAATAGTGAATCCGTAAAAAAGGGTCTGAAAAGTCAATAACGTCTGTGCAATGAAGAAGGTGCAATGAAAAGGGTCTGAAAAAGTCGATAAGTTCTGTGAATTAGGTGTTGTTTTACAAAAAAATGTCGATGGTGACAAATCTCTGTGCGTAACGTCTCAAGATATTAATATTTGTATAAATAAATTGTAAACTTCATATGGATGAATTAAGTATAAGATTAGCAAGATTTTTTGTGTGATGGCTGAGAGCAGGCATACGCCGGAACGATAAAAAAGCTTTGGTGGCAGACATATGATGACATATTACCGCAAAGGATTAACTTTGCATGGCTTTACCTACTTAAAACACACCCCTTACCTATACAAATTACACTTAAGATATTTGTAAAAAGTTCACTTAAAATATTGAAGCATTACCCTGGATATATAATAATGAATTGAAAAAATATTTATTCCCTGATTATTTCATCATACGAATATGCATTTAACACTTTTTTATTTAACGAAAGACGAGAATCTTTGTAGGTACTTTAAAAAATTTATTTATTGCCTATTAAGTTATATAATTTTTACAAAAAGTTAACACCGTAAGTATATATACATATATATATATATATATATATATATATATATATATATATATATACATATATATATATATATATACATATATATATATATACATATATATATATATACACATATATATATATATATACACATATATATATATATATATATATATATATATATATATATATATATACATCTCATGCGTTTCCATATCGCAGTGTAAAATACACTGGATCCGGTAAATGTAACAATAAATAATATTTACCGACGACCGATTGGCTCAGTGGCGCGGCCCTCCGCCCACGGAGTCAATGGTCGCGGGTTCGATTCCCGCATCGGAATAAATATTTATATGGATTTTTAAATGTTTATTCCGAGTCTGGTAACCCCCCCAATCCCCATTTCCTTTCCTGCCCCTTCCTTTCTTCTCTATCCTTTCCCTTCCTCTCCGCCAATCCACGGTCTGCCGTGCCAATGGATGCGTGGCTAGGGGCGAGCCTAGTCGTAAGCGTGCCGATCGTCCCGGGGTCGGGCTCCCCCGGGGACTATGGTGCTTTACCTCAGCATGCAGGGCTCTGCTGGGGCTGACCTCCATCCTCCCTTGCGGCTCGTGGGATTCACTAAAAGACGAATTTAATATACCTAATTTGTCGAAAATGACGGCGACGTGGTTCGCCACCCGTCACGTCCTGATTCTCACGAGGGCGAAAAGCGACCAATGACGAGCCGTTTCGCTGCGATGAATGGCAGCGGATGGAGCTCTGTGGTCTCTGCCAACCCCTGCGGGGGATAGGCGTGAATATATATATAAAAAAAAATAATATTTATCAAAGGGTAAATTCATTACGTCCTTGCCACATGTACGCTGTATCTTGTTCATTATTGAATGTACGCCCAAATACCCGTACGTGTCTAATAAAAATAACAAACCACATTTTGCCCGTTCTCCTTACCTTATTTCGTACACGACGTACCTTGATTAGAATAAGCAACGATCCGCTCAAAACGTGACGCAATGGAAAACATTTTGTAATTCACGTTCCTTGAGTAATTCATTATACCTCCAGTTGTCAAAGTCCAGTCACCAGTTATCAGATATATTTATCTACTTGATTCAAAATTATTATCATTTATTCTTCTCAAATTTTTTGAAATGTAATACGTATTTTTTTAACAATGGAATTCTATTCAAAATATATTTGCCATTTTTCATTTCGATACTTACCTGATAACGTTTATCAAAACATTTGTGGGTTAGTTAAAGCATTGAAGAAGTGATAGTCAGATGGGGTTAAGTTTGGCGAATACGGAGTATGAGGAAGAACTTTAAAATCCAGCCGCGATATTTCAATATGTGGAGTCGCGCGTTGTCATATTATACATATAATTACATATAATTCGGTCCTACAAAAGCAGCAAACTTTCAAATTTACGGAACAGCCAAATTTCATAGTTGAGTGCAATACATGGAAGCAATTATAGTCATGGTGTCATTTAATAATTCTTAGTAGTACACACTACGGATGCCTCACCAAACGGATGACATTACTTCACTTCTTAGCAGTGTGTTTACTTTGGCATTGGTTGCGCTGTATGAAAAATCGATATCTACCCACTTATCGCTATGGTTAACATAAAACACCTATTTCTAATGGTGATAACCAGTCGAAACGACGTACGTAAGTACGGAAGAAAGGTTTTAAGCAGTTGTTGACTCGCTGATGGTGATCCACATTGAGTAGGGGTGTGGATTTACAAAATTTTTATACTTTCCTTAATGTCTTAAAGTCCATAGAGGACAGTAGTTTGACTGCAACTGAGCTAACTTGCCATATTCACTTGTGTTTGAATATGCTAGAGGTATGCATAGAGTCGGTAGGGGAAGACCAAGGAGAACATTCCTTAACTAAATCGCTGAAATTTTTAAGAAAGACCGGGTCAAAAGTACCCTCAACCGACGAGCTTGTATGTACGACGAAAGAAAGTATGCTGGGATCATAGCAGATGGAGGTCTGTGATCTCTGCCTACCACTTAATATATTATATACGTATGCCTGCTCATGGTTTATATTACACTATAATCGCTTTGACGCTAGGGGCTACGCAGTATATTACCGAGGAAAACGACCTAAATATTATATTTGGGAGCTTAGCAAAGTAAATCTTGTAATTACTCAATCCCGCGGAGATAAACCCCTTGCAAATGGTTATGAGTAGAAATAACGCTTTTCACTAGGCAATAAGCTTGCTCGTTTTGAAAAATAATTTACATACATTCTATATATATATATATATATATATATATATATATATATATATATATATATATATATATATATATATATATACAAAGGAGGTTCTGATAATCGATTGATAGCGGTATAGTCACCTATATTTAAGGCTTCCCATAAATACACGCACGAAAAAAGAACCCCATATAAATAACTTTTCAAGCAATGAACTGTGATTATTTTTGTCGACAAATCTTCAAATTAACTAATTTTATTTTTCGCGTTCATGAATTAGTTTCCCAAACTTTGATGTTGTCAATATATTAAGCTGCCGCTAGAAAAGATAAGAACATAATTTACGTGAAAACTAATCAATTTGGTAAAAACATTTTACTAAATCTGTCAAAACTTAGCAAATGTATATAATTGTTAGTAGTATCATTATGGGTATATAAAGTAGTATTATGTATTAGTTGTAATAGATACTCTTAAATATCTACTTCAAATTAATATCAAACATATACATATTAGTAGTTGAGGCAGCACTAGCATGAGGATGCAAATTTTGGCAAATAATGTAAACAAAAAGATTTTTGCTGCTTGTACAGCTATACAACTAAAACCAAATAATTGCAAAATTTTAATTATATAAACCTTTGTAGTATTTAAGAAAAAGCATACATACAAGAAAACTCATTTCTCTCATTCTCACTTTCCCTGCATTCTCATATCCCGTTCCCGATAATTTTGAATTTTCTATTTTAGTTATAATTAGAATATTGTTACAGAAATTAGGAATAACTGCTTCATTGAAAAATTTAATTTCCTTTATAAAAATTTATTAAATATTAATAACTGCAGATGAATCAAATAATATATAATAAATAATACTGTAATATTTTAAGTGTGTTTATTTTTTTAATTTGTAATTAAAAAAATAAACAAAATGAGTACAAATTTCTTTTTTCTTTATTTTTTAATACTTAAATCCTAAAATCGGTATTTTAGTCAATGTAAACAGAAATCCGTGTGCAAATGGACATTTTTATGGGGATGGTGAAATTGAGGCTACGAGTATTTTTATGGTACATTAATAAAAAAAGAGATTAAATGAATAAAAATTAATAACAAGTATGAGTTCCCGTTGCAGCATTACGGCATATAATGGTCTTAGCATGCTTTCCACCAGCAGGCAGGTTCTTTGGACGGTTGAACGACCCATGTTTAACAGCGGTGAGACGTAACATTAGCTATACCCCTCTTCCAGCAGCGCTATGATTTTACTAGCTCTTATTGCTTTTTCTGCCATTACAATAGCCACAAAGATATCTGTTTTAGGTCACAATAAGACAAACCCGTAAGTAAGAAAAGTAAGTAAAGAGTCACAAACAAAAAAAGGGATTATTTTTTTAAAAAACAAATTTCAAATTTGGGATTAATTTTTTTTATATCCAGACTTTATTGAGTGCAACTAACATAGTTTGACTATTAAAAGCTTTCTAGAACTGAATTATACCAATAATGTAGAAAAACCAAAACCGGCCGTTTTTTTTGCAAATGATTGTAAATAAAAGTACATTTGTTAAACACAAATGTACTTTTATATACAAAAAGTAAAGATGTTTTATTTACTTTAGGATTATTTCATTTTATGGACTTTTAAACCTACTCTCCACTATGTTATGGGTAAAATGAAAAATTATACACAACACCGTATTGTTATTTCGTTTACTTGGCAATACTTTAAGTCTAACTATAAAACTTGTCAATGTGATCGTGACTTAAGTTTGAGGTTAAATTAACATCTTTCTTTATTTACGTGTGTATAATTTATGGTTAAATTCCTAATAAATAAATTAAATAATTATTAAACAAAACACGTTTAGTTTATACAACAAACATCAATATAAAATGGAATCATCAGAGTTTGATTCGACGATTGGTGGTTCTGAACACCTACCGTTTTCCGCAAACAGTTTAAATTTTACTGCTTCTCGAAGTATTGAAATAGCAGCAATGACTGAAAGTATTCTTCGTCCCAGTAAGACTAAACTAATTTTTCAAACTTTACCTGTTCATATGCGTCGTAGAGTTATGAGCCACAATACTAAGCGTTTACCCAAACGATTGAGAGAAGGACATTTAGAACAGTTAAAGAAAAGTGGCCTCCCTCCAAAACAAAAGCGACCATCTAGAAAACACAGACGACGCCCTGCAAATTTATTGGAAGAATACAACAGACGCCAAAAACATCACATTTGGTTACAAACACACATTTGGCACGCCAAAAGGTTTCACATGATTAACCGTTGGGGATACCGTCTAGCGCATAGACCTTGCGACAAAGCATTTCGAGCATGTTATAGAGCATCTTCTGCACATTGTCTGCTACAAGATATTTCATATTACACACCAATTCAAATAAGTGGCACAATGCAACATATATGTGACTTGTTCAGCAGCATTACAAGTAGATCTTGTGGTCTAAGTATTTCAGCAAAAGCATATGCAATGGGAACACGGGAAGGTGCAATTCATATTTATGAGCCTAATGCATACCCATTTAATTATGTAGGTAAAGTTCAATATTTCTGGACCAAAAATGAAACTTCAAAAAGTGTTTTATGGCTATATGTTCACCCTTCTTTCATTAAACAATTAGAATCAATTTTCAGTGACTTATTAAATAATATGGTGGAAAATCCAATACAAGAACAAATGAGTAAGAAAAGAAAACTATGTAACCAGTATTTAGATAGTATTGAAATAAATGGATTTGCCAGCCTGTTTAATAGGTTTCGTTTGACAGGCCCAAAAAGTCAAGTAATTTTGGCTCAAACCTTAAAGTGTATTGAAAATGAAAGCATTACCTTTACAGATTCTTGGGTATCACTTGTTCCTGATAAACATGAATTATATCTAAAAGAAAAATATGAATATTGGGAAAATATGAAGCAAGCAAGCTCCCCATCATTGTTACCACCTAGCATACTTATTGGATTAGTTGTAAAAGATCCTCGTTTAAGTAGACCTAAAACTCGTATCAAAGCACAAAATGTACCAAGTGAAAACTTTAATATTCTTAATCTTCCTTTAATGGGTACACCGACTTATGTTGCATCATCACCCATATGGGATATTAATATTCACAAATATATCAAGGAGAATGTAATGAGCAATGGGCAATATATTCAACATATATCAGAAACTCAACTAGTGCCAGGTGAAATCAATGAAAATGACCCCAAGCTACAATGTGTGCCCATAGTATTAATACAAAGACCAGGCTCACAAACCTCCAATTACAAAAAAATTGGTATGTTACATTTAAGAACTTTTTATTACTGTAATAAATGAATATAAAGTTTAATTATATATATATATATATATATATATATATATATATATATATATATATATACATACATACATACATACATATATATATATATATATATATATATATATATATATATATATATACACACACATATATATACCACAATACTTTACAAATATTATAATTTATATAATACTAGTGAGCCTAGACAGATATTGTCCTGCCACAAACTTCCTTTGTCATTTTATTTAGTTATGTAATATATATAGATGAGGGATCTAAAATATAAAACAGACAACAATGCCACCTAACAAGTCTAAAGGGAGCCAAACTTTCAAGCTAAAACCAACTATACACTCACAAAATTTCATTGAAATTTCAGTTGGGTGGTTTCAGAGATTAACATGTATGAACACAGTGACACATGATATAATTATAGAAATAATGAATGTATCTAACAAAAATACTTTAAAACTTCTAGGTTATGGATCTGGTTGGGATGTTATAGTACCTTCAGGATATGGGCTTCCTTTTTGGCAAACTTTTATTATGTTTGGTGCTCGTTCTGGAGGTTTACGTGAAATGAAAAATTTAGCATTTGAAATGGGTGAATGTTACTTTTCTCCAGACTCTAATGCAGGAAAATTAGAGGAAAAAAGAATTGAAGTCCAACTAAGAGAAAAATATTTCAGACTACCACCAAGCAAAAGGGTCAACTATCAAAAGCTAGGAATTGTCAGCCCATTTATTTGCCCCTGGAAAGTATTATTGAGTGACTGGAGTGGAAAAAATATTGATAGTCTTTTTATTTTACGAGATAAAAGTATTATAGATGTTTTACAAGTAAGTTTGTGCTCTTCAATTAATATTAAAATAACTCATTTCAAAGTAACATACAATTGTGCAGAAAATAATAAAAATCAAAGATATATATATTCTATTTAAATAACATTTTAAATTAATAATAATGCAATATTTATATTTTTTACAGCAATGCTTTAGTTCTAAATATAAGATTCCTCATGTTGATAAGAAAGAGTTCTGTTTGGTGGCTGTTCATTTACAAATAATTGGTAAAGGAAATTTCAAACCACATGCACTTATATGTATGCCTCAAGCTTGTGACTATCAGTCCATAAAAACTTTACTTGAACCACATCATGAAGATCGTAATGAAAAAACCCGAAAAGAAAAACGGTTAAAACATTTACAATTTCTGAAACAAATAAAGAAAAAGAGAAGAAAAGTTAAACAAAAGGGATTTATGGTAAGATTCTACTTATAAGATTTTTTTGTTAGAATCCTATTTTTAGATAGAAATTAGTCAAGTTTAAGAAATAATAATGTCCTATTCATAACCTATATATAATCATCATAACCAACTTACATTACTAATTGCACTTCTTGAAGTAATGATATATGATGAAATTTCATTTTACAGGATAAACACCCAAAACAGGTCAATACATCCAAAACAAGCAACACAGAACCATCGGAATATGTTAAATCAATGAGAGAACTTTGGGTTCCATCAAACATAAAAACTGTTCAGTCTACATGCTCTAGACCAATATTAGGATACTTAACTCAAGGCAGTTTTAGTTTTACACAAGCACAAAGTTGTGGAATAGGTTATATTGCTTTTAATTCATTAGAAGCTCTGTTGCAAAATAGACAAGATAAAGTCCTTGTTCGAAATACTACATCTAGAAAATACAGATTAGCAAAATTACAGTTAATAAAATGTGTGTAGTATTAAAACATATATATATTTATTATAATAAAAAACACAACCCCTTTAAAAAAATAATATGGTAAAACCATTTTTTGGATGATTGTAAGATAAATGAATCAAAATATTCATTCACAAAGTACCACACTCAAAGAAGAGTCACATTCATATCACATTATAATTTTATGACCAAACTTGAAAGGTGTTAGTTTTGGTAAATAGTGCAAATATGAGTAATAGTGCAAATAAATTATAAAAATAAAACATCCGTGACAAAATACTGTATTTATTTATAGCACTTTAATGCTTTACTTCAATAAGAACCCGTCATACACTGACAAATTTTGGGATACCAATTTGTGTTGAATATTTAACATATTTGTCATATTCAGTATTTTATACCAGTACATAGTCAAAAATTTGCTTTTCTCCCGCATGCTTGAATACTAATTAATATTAGTAGCAATACATTTCGTTAACACATTACCACACCGACTGCATAACAAAAATCTTGGTTTCATAATTTATTACCAATTTGTTGTCAGAATTAAAAAATTAACTTGTTACTACAGGACATGCCTATCAGTAGACTCGATTGCAATATTTATGTAATGGCAATACTTAAACACCAAAAGACATGTCGACATTAAATAAGCTATGGTGGGTATTCAATAACTGCAATATTACAATTGTTTTATGGCATTAGCTTATATTCTATATTTTAGATCGTTTCCTTGCGATCGCGTCTTCTACAGCCTTCAATTGTTTCAAGAGCTCTTCTCGCCTTGAAACTGATTTCTTTGCAGGTGCGCCTTCCAATGGTGACGTAGCAGATCGTTTCTTACTCATAATCTCTGCTGACAAAAAGTCGATTGTTAATAACATTATTATAGCATTTGATTGGAACGCTTACTTAGACAAGAGTAGATTCAATTTCAATGTTAGATTAATTATACTTAATTGCAGTAAATAAAACTAAGATTACAAATTATTGTTACAGTACAAAGTTTTGAAAAATATAAAAACTTACAATATTCAACCACTATACTTTACATATGTCTGATATTACTAAGTACATTAAAACTTAAATCGGAGCATTAATTCAACTGGAAGTATAAAAAGACTGCGACAGTGTGTGTGAAAAAACAGACCTATGGCCAAGGTATTATTTTTCGGCATTTTGTACATTTTAAACAACGACGTACACTCGAAGCCTCAAAATAAAGGACGGCTAAATTAAACATAACATATGACTAAGTGCAAGTGTGAGCTTTAATTGAAGAAATGTAAAACTCCGTGCACAATATCGTGACTACTTTAAATCTCACGGCGTAATGGCATTGCAAGAATGCAACCTGGTTATTACCGAGCGATCTTACATTACTCAGTGCGATTAGCGACGAGTTTAGCTGTACGGGAGTTTCAGCGGTAAATACATCGGACGGCATCTGATGTGGAAGACCTTACGGGAGTTTAGGTTTGTTATGGATAATGTGTTTATTTCCGATAGAATTAGATTACTAACAGTTTTTAATTGAATTGTTACCAACAAGTGGATCCTAGTTGTCTGATCAATAAACATTGTTGATTTGGACCCACACACACACACACAAACCTAATATTACGTGCTATACTCAACGGTTAAAATGTAGTTAGTCTGAAATAAAGCTTGAAAGAGGAATACACGTTAATCGTTCAAGACACATCATCATCATCAATAGCTTGCGGCAGTCCACTGCTGGACATAGGCCTCCCCCATGAAGCGCCACCTAGCCCGAAGACACGATTCAAAGTAATTTCAACCTTGTCACCACAACACATTGTTATTATATAAGCTAATATTACTGAGATAAACAACTCAGGCGTTTAGAAAACAATGTTATTCCACCCTTAGCCTTAAATTCAGCAACGGTGACGCGTGTATCTTCCGTCACAATAATACTGCTGTATTCGTTATAATCAATACGGCCATAACAGTCCGCAGGTGGATGTTGGCCTCTTTTAAAAGTAAGGATTGCCGTATCCACGCTCGGCGGGCCGATTGGAAATTGCAGCATGATTTTTGTTAGTCGAGTAGACGCTACTACCCAATTGGTATTTGCTCCCAAAGGCTCCTGATACAACACGGACAATCTCACGAGAAATGCTCCTGTCGTCGCCAGGCTTCTGCGACGGTGAGGGACAGGGACGTACCCAACGTAGGAATTGGTTGAGTCATATCTCGACGACGCGAAGTCGTTAAAGGATGCCCAAAAGCCGCTGGGAACAGCGGCACCTAGGACCGGGGGCGGTCGCTTCATTGAGTTGCTGCAAGAGCAGTGGGGTTCATCCCCGAGGCTTGATCCCACAACCCTACACGGGTGTGGAATGTCTCCCTTTCGTTCGTTTCGATACGCACAAGAAGAAATGAAGTGTCCCCATTCTATGCGAAAAATCATTGTACTAAACATACTAATGAAGTTGAAAAATAATGATAAGTACTACGTTTAGCGTATAACCAACTATATTCAACCTGCGAAAAAAAAACCATTTTGAATTTCGCGCCCATAAGAAAAATTAAGAGCGCGCTGAGTAAAACGGTTCTATATAACACTACTACTGCGCTGCGGTGTACAGTACTATACAACAGTTTATTCATTTATTTTTTAATTTAAAGCAGAAATCTAATTGTATCACAGTAACACGTCATCTTAGTATTTTCATAAATAAGTGAAATCAAGTGTTTGGCTCATGTCAATGTTTTGCATTAAGCGTTTTTAGTTCCATATCGAGCGAGTGAGACCGCAGGAATCTCCTTTTCTTTCTTGGCTTCCATACTTCCATGTGCACGTGTCACGTGTTGTTTGCCAGTCGTCACTCGTTTTGAATTTATTAACATAACACAACTGTCTTAAAGCCTTTATCTCATTTATTTTGCGGCCCATGACACCACAACTAACAAGTGTTTGTGGCCCCTATGAAAAAAAGATTGAGTACCACTGCTATAAACTATTTATACCCGTCGACATGGATCTTAAGCGCTGAGCTTCACCTGCGCAGACTGCATTTTGGGTTCATTTGGTGGAATGTGATGGGGCGCGAAGGATCTACCCTTCATTATACCTATATCATGTCTATATTTATAGCATTTCGATAACTTAATTGCCTGTTCAGGTGTGGTAACATTGGCGCTAGTAAGCATAAAATGCGCGAACTCAATGCAATCACCATTCTTTCGGACTCAAGACTCGTGCCGACGATAATACTGACGGTAAATATTTTAAATAATATTCAGGCACACGAAAAATATTTTATATGCGATAGGAATTGAAACCCCAAACCCACGCTTACTGCTGCGATAGGCGTCAGACAACAGAAACAATACTTTGTATATATCTTTATTACAATAATAATTAATTTCTTACCTTTATCATTTGGTGTTTCCTTTTTACTGATGACAGTAGATACGGCAGCGGCTAAACCAGTGCTTGATTTGGCGTTCAACCTGAAAATGGTTATTGAATTATCACAAATATCGTGTATTGTTATCTTATGCAAATAAATAATAATTATTATTATTATTATAAGAATTGCTATTATCATCCCCATACAAGAGCAAATGCTTTTTTCCCACATAAAAATCCTTACCTAACCTAACGAGCGAAACATCGCTAAATAATGTAGAATTCCGCCAAATTTTTTACAACAATAAGAGGAACGTGCGTTTGGGGACATGCGCTCTATTCTCTGAATTTACTCAAAACAAAGCACGTTTTCCTTTTTTTTCCATCTTAATTGTTTTAAAAAATGATGAAAATTTGGGATTTATTGGGTTAGGTTAGGTTTTTTTACGTGGGGAAAAATGGTTAGGTTAAATTAGGTTGCAAGAAAATGTTTTCATGGTACGCCACGTGGATCCTACATCTCTATCGGCGCGTCTCGTATCGAGGTGAAACCTAATATGAGGTACCTTGTACTGATCCTTGATAACAGTTGGAACTTTCGCGAACACTTCAAGTGCTTGGCCTCTAGAGCATTGGAAGTAGCAGCGGCATTAAAGCGGCTGCTACCTAACCTTGGAGGTCTTGATGACAGTAGCCGCCGCTTGTACATAGGGGTGGTACGATCAATGGCCCTTTACGGAGCACCTGTCTGGGCGCTAACCCTGAACCATCTCCTTGACAAGGCCTCAAAGAGCAATGGTTGTCGGGGTTATACGCGGGTATCGTACCATTTCTTACGAGGCAGCAGGGCCGAACTACTTGTAGAGACGAACACGGCGCTGCGCTGCTGGTCCCGCGCCCCCCTCGTGCTAGGGATGTGCGGCGCGGCTCCCACATAGGGTCCCCTATGTGAGATCTGGAGGCGGAGGTTCTTGCTGCTAAGTACGAATGGCACAAGAAGCTCTAGCGGAAGAGTGCATAACCGAATGGAAATCGCGAAAGTTCCACGCTCGACAGCTTCTGCTCGAGAAGTGGTGGAAAGATTAGCTCATCCCAGAGCAAGAAGTCGTACCAACATATGGAAGGCGTACCATCGGTTCCCTACACGGCCGTAAAACGGTCAAGGATATGTGGACCGAAAAGACGGGTTTTTCAAGCTCGAGTTAGCTCCAACTACGCTCTCCTATGAGAGCGAACAGGGAAAGCGACCATTTTTCGGAATTTTACATTATTTGACGATTTTTCGCTTGCTCCCCGGCTTACGGAAAAGTACCAAAAAATTAATATAACGCTGAACCATGCTGGGAAAGACAGCGAGTTTAAAAAGTCTAGTTTAAAAGTTTTACTAACCTGGGCCGCGCTGCGGCGTTGAGGAGACGCGCGTGTCGCGCACGCCGCGCCCCCGAGCTGCCCGACGACGATGACGAGTGAGACTCGCTTTCAGAGTCACTTGACGATGATGACGACTCTGTCAACATGAAACGTTGCGTTGTAAAGCCAGCAATACATGTAGTTGCCACGCAGGGCCATCTAGTCTGTAGCGACCACATCGCCGAGGCATTGTCGTGATGTTTTGTGAGCCGCTATGTGGCAACATTAGAGCCAGCCCCCGAAGCTAGAAAACGCAACCTCGCAAGCCCGCTCTCAAAATTTTGTTTAGGATGTTAAACGAAGATCAACAAGCGTAGAATTGCTGATTTTAAGACTTTTAACGTATACGCCAAGCGTCCTTGACAAGCATGTAATATTTATTATAGTTTTTTGGTAATTTGGTTAAGTACGTCCGTAGTTGAAAAAAAGCTTTGTTTTCCGATTATTGATCTTATCCATATTATTATTTTATATTGTCATGTGCGTCGTTTTTTATTTATTCCCATTTCCCAAAGAGATTCTACCCCTCATAGAAACGACGTATGGATATATCCTACTAAGGATTCAACTCACTGTATCAGATTCTTATCCTTACCTATAAGTTTGGAAAGAGGGGGTGAGGGTCCGATTCTATTTGCACTAGGGTCCCTATCCACCTAGCTACGCCACTGCTACTTAGACGTTGGGCAGGCGGACAAGCGTGTGAACACTATTGACCGAGCGCACCTTTGTAGAAAAACCGACACCATTCCGAAGTGAAACAAGTGATCGCGAGTGACTGCTAATTGTGACAAGCTACGTCAAATGAGTTCTATACTAATTGACACCGAGCGAAGGCAAGGCAAATATGCTGTCTATAATTGGTATTGGCCTTCACTTGGCAACGTTCGGCGAACATGTTTTGCTGGCGTTACAAGAAGAAGAAACAAATACAACAAAAGTACAATACACTTTTGTCACGGGAATCCAGTACATTTGTTGGTATATAAGTTATTTGAGACATGGGTGGTGTACATAAATTCAATGTAAATACCATTATAAACTTTTATGATATCACCATCATAAACGTATGAATTTCAAAACTAAGCTAAACGTTACGTAGTTTTAACATTCCATATCATTAGTATATGCATAGAAACTTTATTCGACACAAAGAGAAATATTTTTTATTAGATTGATGTAAACTTTAGGCATTCCCATGGAAGTAACATCTCAAACTGTTTCCATGATGAGATCTGACAAGCAGATATATATTAATTTTGTAACGAACAATACTACTATTTTAGGGATTTATTAAAATTCTATCTAGTATCAAGTTCAATATTAAGTGTTGAAAAATTTTTTGAAAATATTTTTAAAATAAAACTTTTCTGAATTTAAATATTTTTTAAAATAGAGTTTTTTTGAACTACTTTTTTACTTATTTTTACATACCCAGCCTTAGCACATGACTGTGCTATCCGCATAGGGATAACCGTGAAATTGAATTCATAAATGATTTTTAGTTTGAGAAAATCAATGTCAGAATTCATTAATAAAAGCGGTCTTTCGAGTATACATAAATTCTAATAAATAGAATAAATCTGAAAAATAATAGATAATATATAAAACACAAATCACGGTCTTACACACAGGTTTTGCAACAGCAGTAGTGGGGGTAACGTCGGCTTAATGGTTGCGCTATTCTTTTCAATTTACGGCCGCCAGAAGCATAACAATAGACGGTTGTGCTGTGCAACGAAGACAGAATAGCATTCTTTCTCTTCTTTGCCTTTTATGTTTTAAAATATAACCAATTATAATCAAAACTAATAAAGCGATAAACCAATCGAACAAGCGCTTGTCACTCGACCGGCGTGCACCCATCGATAGCAACGACGTTCAGCGGCGTTGACGCGAAGGAAAAAAAGGCCTGTGTAAAAGACCGTGACAGAAACAATAAAGTTACTTATTGAACTCTTATTTTATTTACCTGACCCAGATGAAGATGACCTAGAATATTTCTTCCTACTTCTATTACGACTCGACGCCTTACTGCGACCATATGGATCAATTTCATCCTGTTGGAAAAAAAATACTTCATTTTAAGCGTAATGACATGTATATTACATCATGGGTGCACATATCATATCGCTCATCATCAATCTATCATCATATTGGATAGATTGATATAATTCATTCCAAAATCAGCTAGTCAGTGAAATATACCATAATTATGATATATTATAACTTTTGTGGTTATATGACTATGTTAGAAAAAATGGGCCAGCTCAACTAGGGAGGTACCATTCCCTCTTAAAAGAATGTCATGAAGTGGAAGCATTTTACTATAATAAAGCGTTTAATATGGTGGTTGCTGAAATCAGGACATCCATTTTCTTCTTTATAATTAAATTAAAAAAAAAACAATATTAAAGCTGCGCCACAAAAATCTCGCAATGTTTATCTGGGTACGTAGGCACGCCGGTTTCTATTTTGCTGAAATTTTAGTGACCTATTTTTTATATTTATATTATAGACAATATTAAGATGATCATTTCGTGCACTCTGTTCGTCTATCTTAGCCCATCACCCTATTTACACGGTATCCGTTTTACACGATTACGCTTTTACACGGGTTATAAATTACTTTATTATTTTTTTATATTACTTTAACCTCTTCAGGGACGAATTTTTCAAAATACAAAAAACATGAATTTCATTTTTCTCTTTTGCGATTTGTTCATTTTATATTGAAAACAATTTAATAAGTAAAAAAAAATAGCAAAAATAGGAAATATTCATTAAAAAAAATTATGTCTACATATGTCACCATTTAGCGTAGAGTTCGTCTATGAGTTCGTCTATGATCTATAATTTTATTAGATCATTTCTCCCATATTAATCTTTTCGTCTTTTGTAGCTTAATACAAAACATCATTTGCTTATGAATTTTTCAATTCTTAAACTCCATACCCCCTCCTTTATTTTCTTCCACCCTTACTATAACTTCGTGCCCGTTTGCGATGCCATAAGAAACGAAATATTCTTTATTTTTTAAACTTATTTATAGACCATCAACAGGAGTTACATGATATATGATGATTATGATATATATGATTCTAAATAGTTCAGAAAACATATTAAAATGTAATCCTAATTATAGACGGACTCAACATTAACAAAAAGTGAAAGAAGACAGATCATATTATACTATACGATAGATTTAATACGGTGCGTGAATTGTACCACACTATTGTAGAGAATGTCCAAATCTTGTCTTTTTACGTATTTGTGGTACAATTCACTCAACGATCGAAGCGATCGACGATAACGACGTAATATATTGCATGCAATTATTTACCTTATGCCTGTGGGAGGCGGGCGGCGGGGGGTTGACGGCAAGTTGCCTCGCGGCGGCTGGGGAGGGGGCGCGTCGCCGCGGCGCCGGCGGGTTCATCGCCGTAGCGCGCGCCGACGCCAACCGGCGCTCGCGGACTATCACTGACGGCGATAGTCTGACACATCACAAACACAAACAATATAACAATGTTCGTCGTGTCGTGTTCAATATAATAGTGATTTCAGGGTGTTGTTGAGTCTGTCTAGTTATTGTAGACCATCAGGAATGTTCACGGAGGCGCGTGTAGAATGCTTCTACATTGTGATGCGTAAGAGATGTGCATCCCTGGTGCGCAGGTTGCGAGGCAGCACCAACAACATCCTGACCATGATTGCTCGTAGACTGTATCTATGTTAACCATTGCTGCGCTGTTGCACATGGTATAATAGCTTGGAAATAATATCTTTAATTTGTTTTTTTTAGTTAGACATAAGTCTTGGTTACTAAAGTAGTCTTGAATCAATGACTTTATTATAACTCCTCGATACACACAGAATTGACTCAAGTACAACAACATATAAAGTTTTACCATTTATATGATAGGTATAATTATAGATTTAACCCTTTCGGTACGAGCGCTCTTTCCGCCACGACACTCCCTCTGCACGAGGTGCCCCGGCGAAAACGCCGAATACGGAGGACTGACCTCCATAATCATAGTCAGTTATCTCAGAAATATCAATTAATCAACGCAAATACGAATGTAGAAAACGAATGTTCAAAAATCGAAATGTGCAAAATATCAGGTCATCAGATGGACGCTGGATACATCCGGCACCCGTACCGAAAGGGTTAATGCAACATTTTTGAATGCATGGGTGTTAGTCATCATTTTAGTACAAATACAGCAATAGTAGCAACCTTTGTCATATAATTTAAAACTATATACGCACTACATAAATGTGTATTATCTGGTTTATGAAACAATAAAGAATTGTTATAATTATATGCGAAATAGTATTTAAATATATTAAAGTAAGGTTGTTAACCAACTATACCAATATATTATAGATTACCTGTGGTAGGTAATGATTTGTATCCTTGTTAATTTTATGGTAAGTTAAAACAACAAAATGTAAAATTCATTATTCTCTATATCTTTATATTTAATTGTATATAATTCGTTCTAGCAATTAGATGTGTCATAATTACATTTTAATTATAAAAAAGAAGTCTAGTTCTAACTAAGCTCTTAGCGCTTGTGCTAGAAAAATATGTATCAGATAGAAATGGTAAAATCAATCCCACGACGTTTGATAAAAAGCGATACCACAGCCAAATTCCGAAGTATTTAATAACAAAAAGTTTCCTAGTAACCAATGACTTTCATATATTTACAACCTTTTTCTGAACGTTTAGCTGTAATAATAATTACAGATTAGTAAATGTTATCAAACTCATATCAATGCTCAAACCAATATCAATATGAGGATATTTTTCCTTTTCTTATACCGATATATTAAGGTAGTAAGTCCCTACTCCCAGTAAATAAAAAACTAAGAAATCACCATTTCTTTTTAGTTGTTTATCATTCAAGTAGACAGATTGTTAACAAGAGCTATAGGATAGAAAATTAGCTGTACGGATAAACCACCACAAATAAATTACCATATTGTTAATTTATTTTTAGACTAATAGCAATTACTTCCTTCCGGTTACAGGGATAGAGAAACTCAACTCCTTTACCCTTCCATTGTTCACATCCTGACCCTTGTGCAAGCAATGTATCTTAAATGCCTTAAGTATTGCCTGACGGCGGTGAATACTTACAAGTGTCACGCTTGCTTGTTTGCTTGAGAAAATTCGAGCATTCTCGCCATAGCTCTCTGAGCGACTTGATAGCTTGTGGAGCAGACTGTTGCTCCACAAGCATCTATGCTTCAATACAAAACAATACAGGCACTACTATTGGGCTGCCACATAACTTGGTTCTGCTTTTTAACATTTATTCAAAGCAAATTACATTCTAAAATAAAAGCTTTTATTATTAAATATATTTTCCGTTATTTTATAATGGCCCAACGTTCAGACAACTGCATAATGCCAGAGTATGAAAGACGAAGCCTTCTTCGTGTTTGCTCTCGAAAAATCTATCAAGGTTAATTTTTATGTCGTCCAGAGATGCGAAATTTTTTCCTTTAAGATAACTTTGTTATGAGCGGAAAAAATGGCAGTGGTATGGTTCCATGTCCGGGCGATATGGAAGTGAAATAGAATATCCCATGAAAACCCAACCAACTTCTGTACGATGGTTACAGATGTATGTGGTCGCGCATAGTCATGGTGAAAACATATTCGTCGTCTATTAAAATATGCAGGCCGTTTTTGTGCAAGAGTTATCTTCAGACTGTCAAGTAGCATATTCGGTAGCAGTTCATAGTAGACTACGCCCTTTACATCCCACCAAGTACACAACATCACTTTCTTCGGGTAAAGACTACCCAATAGTTGGTCCAAAACTATGGGATTTTAACAAAAGAGTAGGTTTGTTTTTTTGAAAGTTTCAATGTCATATCGTTTCGGAAACACTGCTGCAGGTAGCTAGTTCCACAGAGTAGTGGTCCGTGGAAAGAAGTTTCTAGAACAACGCACCGTACTAGATCTCCATTCATCCAGATGGTGAGGGTGCAACTTTTTCTTGTGGCGAGTTGTTCGGTAGTGGAATTCAGCGGCCAGAATAATTCCGAACAATTCCTCGGAGCACTCCCCATTGCAATATTGTAATATCGATAAAAGATGTCCCTTCGCAGTTCTAAAGAATCTAGCCGTTTGGTGAGACTTCATCTTGGTCATCAACAGTATGAATAGCCCGACGTTGTATGCGGTCAAGAGTAAGAAGCTGATACTGACGTGCCCGCGCCCATAGATGAGAATAGTATTCCATGTGCGGCGTGACTTGTGCCTTATAAAGGCGATGAGACGGTGTGAAATACTGTTTTGTCTCTACCTAGTACACCTACCTTCATAAAGATCATTTGACCTTACCTCCCAGGTGGCCGCGGAACTGATCGTCACTCCAAACGAAATGTCGACGCCAAGGATTCCGATACATGACTTAGTATCAAAGGAGTCTTTTTAGTGGTAAACGCACAAACTTGTGTCTTTTTGGGGTTATGGAAAGGTTATGGAAAGTCTGAATTACTCTCTATTCCGAATAACTCTCGTGTTCAACGTAAGCCCAAAAAATTTTGGCCGGAGTATAAGTCATCTCCCGTATTATTTTCTGAAAAACAAGATGAGCACACATCCTTGCGGAACACCAGTATTCACTGACTTCAGATCAGAGCAGAACGCGTCACGGAAGTTTTGCGAGGCCTTGTTCCTCACCCGAAGGTCTTGGCTATGTCCAAGCTAACTGCTAAGGCTTCCCCTTTGCTCTCTACCGCTTCCACCCATCGGTGCGTCAAGTAATCGAGAAGATCACCAGCCGAGCGACCTTGAAGGATCCCGTGCTGATGTCATTAATCAGCTGAGGCTCTTCGAGGTACCGTAAGAGATGGTATTTAATAATGGATTTCATTATTTTGGTTATGTTCGAATTCATACCCAAACTGACCCGTCATACGAATTCATTTAGGTTACTCAGCATTTGTTGTTTTTCTTGCAGCGATTTTACCAAGCGGCTGATTATATACATTAGTCCTCCTGCCGTGCTATGTGAATAGGGTCTATGGTACCTGATTCTGCCTGAAACTGTTGTGAACCTTCGATAATAATTTTTAACCAGAGTGAAATGTTCTTATGGTTTTTAAGCAGCACCTTATCTTTTTGGGAAATAAGTCTACTTTACTCTACTTTTACTACTTTAAAAAACCTGTTCCGAGCCTATGGCGTTCTCCCAATTTGCAAGGTGAAGTTGAATTTTCTACGGGTCGTTCTTAGCAATGGGTGACGCCCTGCCATCACAAGGTCTTTTTTAATTCTATCTCCTCAAGGGAAATTTATAGCACTCGCTAGTATAGTGGTGGGTTAATATGGTTTTAATAAATTCGATATATCATTGATTCATAAACTAACCAATCTGAAATAACTACATCTGATTTGACTTTTTAACGATGTGAAAATTAAATAATGAAAACATTAAGACATGCGGTAAGCCAGTGTAGTATTGTTATATTTAATTTACACAATCATAATATATAAATTTATAAAACACTAAAAAAAGTTTTAATTTATAATTGTATAATATTTAGTCTGGATATGTTAAACAAAGTTACAAATAAACAGTGAAGAGAAGCAAATTTACACATAATTTTAATGCACCACAAACACTTATCTTTACCTGTTTTGATTTCTTACTCAATATATTATCAATAAAGTTAGTACATAGAAGTTTACCGAATAAATATTTAGTAGTATTAATATAAAATCATGGAACAAACAATAAATTTACCTTTGCCGAGAGGAAGATGAGGCCCTCCTCTTCCGTCGAGTGCCCGGTGAGCCCGAACTACGCGTGCTGGAATTTGAAGAGCTGTGGACTCAAAAGGACGCCGGGGAGGTGGATTTGGTGCAAAACACGCTCGCACGCACGCACGCGCACACACACACACACACACACACAAAAACCCAAGCGTTCAACAGACAAACGCGCACTCACAGCCAATAGCGATTCCCAGTGATGATGTAATAACAACATGCAATAGTTAAGAGAGATGAAGTTCATCAGGTTGAACACCAAAACACCACGACGTTAGAGTAATGAAAGCAAATCCATTGGCCATAGAAGGAGGGACAAAGCATAGGGAAAAATTAATGAAATTAGTATATAAGGTAACATAATTCATTCTATACTGTAAATTTGAAATTAATATTGGGAAACTTTGTATAATATATGTATATATAAATATATATATATATATATATATATATATATATATATATATATATATATATATATATATATATATATATATATATATATATATATATCTGTACCAATAGCAATGGGATGTAATAAACATACCAAATGTTTCGGAAGATTGTATAAAAAAAATAGAAAAGTTCAATGGGTATTGTTGACATTACTCTTACTATAAAAGCAAAAACATCTTTATCTTTCTCGGCCCTCCTTACTCTAAAATTATACTCTTCTAATAATGCATTTCATTTGCACAGGATCTTAACAATACAATCAAATATGTATTTTACTCTCAGCTTAGATAATAGTACATAATTAAAGCTCAAAATATATTTAACTGATTGTTTGTTTAGTCACTACATGTGTAAATTAACTTCTTAAACTTCACATATTATTTTAAACAAACCGCTGTCTGTTCTATTACTTTACTATCATTCCATGTCTAAAAATTAATTAAAACCGTGTACATGCTATAATTTAGACACGAAATGGAAACAGTGAAATGTTTGAGAATTGGAATTTTGAGAATTGGAATTTTGGTATAGTGTAAGAACAGATGACCAACCAGTCAAACGAGACAAAGCAAAAAAAAGATTATAATATACGTAATTTGTGTTTTTGTACCAATTTTGTAATTGGTAGATCGTACATAGGTAATAAACAGTAGTTCTTGAGTCTAATCAAGGTGGCCACCCTTGGTTTAGTAAAACTACTGTACCATTATTACTTAATTATAACGCTTTGGTCCAACTATATAATAAAAATATCTAAAACTCTGTAGATATCACGTGACAAAAAAAATGTATCTTAACTGTGATGGAAACTTCGTAGTTATCCTCTTTTCGTATTATGTTAAAATAAAGATGAATAGAAAACATATTTACCACATTGACATTAAATTCTGACCTTGAACTATTTATTTAAACATTATTCATTAATTTTATAATTTACATCACAATTCAAAACACTTTTATCTCAACAATATATCGCAAATTAATATATTATTTCGATATGGCTGTAATAAACTTTGTGTCATAACTTTTTTGTAGTCACACAAAAGATTTAACCTAATTGATATGCAATAAGATAAAATAATTCAAGACGAATTATATTTATAATTATAATAAAATGATCTTAATAAGTTACCTGGATGATGAATATGAATCCTCTGAGGAAGGAGGTCGCCGCCGTCGCGCAGCCGGCTCAGCTCGCATCCAAGGGTCGGCCCATTCGTCCCCGCGTCCATCCCGCCCCTCGCGGACGCGGCCCTCCCGCCGCTCCACCTCGGCACGTTGTACGATCACCTCTCGCGACGGACGAACACGTCGCTATAATGCAATACAATTTACGTCAGTCGTCGTAGTTGCCGAGCGTCAAACAATATTTTAAAACACTCTCACACCTCGAGAGATCCGATTCCCACCCGAACCCACTGGTGGTGCTATCGGTCAATTATTCGCCCGATTTAAACGCGGCCCTGAAAAAACGACGCCCGCGTAACGTCTTACACGATCCGGACGATGAAACGAATATCACTCGGATCCACCCACACTCACACGCACCCCAACTCTAGCTGAGCACGTAGAGTAGGGAATACTTCTACACCGGCCGTTTACACGAGATTCTTTCACGTACCCGGTCGGTTCTCACCCCTAGATCTTTGGGCCTAGGGGACTATTGTTACTTCGGTCCAATCCTTCCCTACACGTTAAACGTAGCGTCATGACGAAATTAAAATCGACACACAAATGTACCTCGGACACGACGTCGAGCCGCTGGAATCTGAAATTTGCGTCGAGTTCTAAAATATATTTTACTTGCCCGCGGGCCCAGTATTCGATAAAGCTGTTAAAGCTAATAAGGCTACCAGGATTCACATCTTCGAATCAAACTAAACTTAGGTGACAGTAAAAAAAAGAAGATAGATAGCCGCCATACAAAGTGAAAATCGCCATTTGGGAATCGTTAAAGTTGATATCAAGAGGTTAATAGGCATGACAAACATTTCTGCATATTCGAAATTCGGCTCCGAGCCTTGCTTCTCATTTTTCATACAACGTATTATTCAATGGAACGCGAAAACGAACCGCGATAGCGGGGTGGTGCTCGAACAAACATTGTTTGGAAACTTTAGGCGCTATCACAGGGTTCTGTATATGTTACATATTTGGAATTGTAGGAAAAATACAGAAGCCCGGAAATTTCATCATTTTGAAGAGACTTTGAACGGCCCGCCCAAACGGTAATAGATGGAAGGTTGGTTCCCTGGGAAAATTTGTTGGTTAGGAGTAGCAATTGGGAAAGGTGAAAATCCAAAATCCGCATGGCCGCCATACAAAGTGAAATTATTACTCGAAATTACAATGAGGCCTAAAATGAATGTTGTGTTCCTTTCTTATGCGGTCATCAGATTACAACGAAAGTTGGTATATTTATTTTTGGAACTTGCGTAAACAACAATACAAGCTTATTTAGAATGTTTTCCATAACAATGATGATTATAGAAATCGTTGATCATTATTTTAAATTAACTCAACATTTAAAATAATGTAAATTGGGCAACGCCGGGTAGAACTGCTTAAATTAAATCAACGACGTCGACCTAATTGACTCAGTTGGGCATGGCATCTCAGGCCTTGGGGTGAAAAGGCCCCGTACCCAATAGTGAGTCATATATGGGTTATAATAAAATTATAAATACAATTATGAACAATTCTGATCTATACGTCATTATGATCGTCAAAGGTATATCATCAATATCGGCAATATTGTTCGGGATTATCATCATAAGTCTTTAAAAGTTGATTGTTAGTCATTAATTTATTCAACAGTTCTCTGCTGAATATTGACTTTAGCCGTTAGAGTGCTAAGCGGCGCAAAAGTGATGCGATAGTTTGAATCGAAAATTGCGCCGCAGCGCAAAACTGCCGCTCGCATCAGTGTGTTTTTGGTGTTTCGACGATAATCTCACGCATAATTTGTTACGAGAGTGCATATTTATACATTTAAAAACAACTTTTTACAGTTTTTATATATTATTTCATGTATATTCACAAAAAATGCTTAGCACTAAAACGGTTAAACAAGGTTAAAGAGTGATTCCGTAATACCTATGCTTGGCGAGCGGATTTGAAAATATTTTTTTTATTACTCAATACTTGTAAATCTTGCTGCACTCCTACTCCTAAAGTTCTCTCACTTCTCACTCCTACTTCTAAAGTTATCTCATATGTCGTCAAGTAATGGAGACGGCTTTACAAATATTCTCCAGGATACTGTTTTTTTTTCAAGATGGTTCCTTTTGTAGCAAAGGAATTTGTAAGGATTCGAAGATGTTAATGCTGGTAGCCTATTGGCTTTAACAGCTTTATCGTATTCAGGGCCCGCGGGCTGAAAGCCCGCGGGCAAGTAAAATATAATTGGGAATCTGCGCAAATCGCAGACTCCATCGGCCTGACGCCGTGTCGGAGGTACACATATGTGTGTGTGCTGATTTTAAACTCGTCATGATTCTACGTTAAACATGTAGGGGAGGATTGAACTTTAGTAAAAAGGAATTTGTAAAACCGGATATTAACCTAGCGGTTTTAAAGTGTACGCTCGCGAGCTACAGATCATATATCGCATAATAAATCAGTTCTCCCATTTTGCTATCTTAAATTATAAACTTTTTATAAGATAACACAAACAAGCTAACATTTTGCCTGATGCCGGATAGAAAGCAATTAACGCAGTCCATCGACTTCTGCAGCATCACAGATATTGCATAAGCGTTGCCGGCCGTTGAGAAATTTGTTAGGCTTGTTTTTTGAAGGTTCCGATGTCATATCGCTTCGACAATACTACTGAAGGTGTCTGTTTCCACAGAATGCTAGTACGTAAAGAAGTTTCATGGAAAACTAAAAATATTGATGACATAATAAATTCAAACTAGAAGTAGTAGTATGGTGTTGACATAATTCAACTCGCCAACAATGAATGGTGTTGAGTTGAATCAAGTTCAATAATTTACAATTACTAGTAATTTACAGTTACTAGTATATGGGGTACTATGTAACAGATGACCTTGCTGATCATGCTGACATCGAAAGGGAACGGAGAGCCTTGGCAATAAGATGTAATATGCTGGTACGCTGCAGTGAAAAAACTAAAATAACTTTGCTTTAAGCGTACTTCAAGTCTTCTACACATGCAGCCTGTTTGCATGTTTATATACAGCGAACCATCAATGTCCTGCAGTTCCAATGTAACAATGGTTTCAAATTATTTTTGGGGCTGCCCTGTTTCTACAGTGTGTCAGGTATGTTCATTAAAGACCACACCGATGGATTTTGGGACTTTTTGCGAAAATGAATAGCCTCGTTGTACGGATTAGCTCCAACTCTATAATAAAAACCGTTGTTGCTAGATACAACTCGCGCCTTATAAAACAGCTAAATCGGGTTTAACTTGAATGAAATGTATACGATTTAGTAACATAATTTTAAGGTGTATATAATACTAACACAATAATGTAAAATGAGAGGACCAAAAAACATTTGTCTGAAATAAATATTATTATTATTATATGTACCTTATGGTAAGCAGGATCTTCAGGTACAGCTGTACGTTCATCGTAGTGCGGCGGCCGCTCGTATATCCGCTCGCGCTCGTACACGCGTTCGCCGCGATCGTAGTAACGTTCGCGCTCATCGTGTGGCGGGCGTGGAAACCGTCCGCGGTACATGGGGCCGTACGGTGGTCTGCTACATGAAATAAATCTTAGAATACAATATAAACTTTTACAACTCTGCTTTTCGTTTACTAGTACATAATACAATACTATTACTAGTACACAATAAATTTATTAACTATTATATAAAGCTGCATTACCACAGACTGACTGATATACTCACTGACGTGTTATTTGGGACCATGAGATGGAGAGTAAGTTTGTTCTAGAGATACGTTCGAATAGGGTTCGAGGCAGAGGAATTATATTCAAACCTTGAAATTCTGAACCTAATAAAAAGTTGCTTAAATCCCCCCCCCCCCCCCGAAACGTAATACATACGGGGATCGCCCTCGACACATGGATGGGGAGCGAAAAACAAGATGACCGCCATACAAAGCCATTTAAGTCATTTATGGACAGATTTCACTAAAATTTGGCAGAAGCCCGAAGCGCTCGCGTAGATTTCAGAGAAGTATAAGTGGAGAGATAAGATATAAGTCGTCAAATAAAATTATATTCACAAGCTAATTTAGTGTATCCAAATCAATTATTTTTAAAAATCCTAATATTAATCCCCTACCCATAAGCTTCAGGGTCGCGGTACGAAGCTAGTTCTTGCTGATGTGGCTGAGGAGGCGAAGCACCAACAGCGGCAGCCGCGTACGCTAACTCTGCATCCGGATCGTGCACCACTCCACCAACTGACAAGTGCAGTTTCTTTTCCTCAAAATCCATGTCTTGTTCCCTTCGTTTATTTGCTATTCGCAACATCTGAAAATATTTTAGTTCTTGTTACGAATTTAAATCTCGTATATAAAAATTAATGTTTGTATATTGTATATGTATAAGCTCTGATATATAGTTATCTAATTCAAATGAAAATTCAGTAAGTAGTTATTCTTAAACTGGTTATTATGGTTTGAATTTAAACAACAGATATAAAAATTGAAAACCGTGCAATGCAGTACAAACCTTTTATAACAGATGGTGTGTGAGTCCTTTTGTAGTAGTCACAATGCATATTAAATTTTTGAATAAAATGCATTTTTTGTACAATTTATACAGTAATAATTAATTAACTAGCAAAAATAACTTAAAATAAGTGTGGATATATGTATTGCATATAGATATTGATTTATGTATTTACTCATTCCACATTAATGACTTACAGAATTTTCAAATTCAACATTAAATTTGTCATGTGATGTTTAAGTAGGTATGAATCAGTAGTATTTGGGGGTTCGAATGTGTTTTTATATATTTGGGATGAGTGTAGTGGAGTGACAGTATGATGAGTTAAGTATGTGTATATGGTTATGTGTGCACATGCATTCATGCTTTCATAGATTTAATGTCAACATTTAACGTCAAATTAATGAGCACCAAATAACTTTTCAGATTTTATAAAGCAATACTTTAAATTATTCTATAAAGAAAGGCTATTTCTTGGGAAATGGAATTTGGTACTAGTAAATACATACATATGTATCTCAACTTTTGTCACGACATTTTCTTTTACCACATCACTCTCTTATATCTGCATTCTTTATTTCATCACCCAAACCTTTGAATTAAGAAGTATGTGTGTATAATACTTTGTAATGCTCTCATTTCCACCGCATTCAGTCTGCTTTCATGTCTCTTCTGCCAAAAACCCAATTTTCACTACCACACATCCAAGTAGGAACAAGCACTTCCTGATGAACAGCCAGTCAGGCTGTTTTAGACACACTGACTTTTCTCTAGTAAATCCTCACAAAAAAATTTAATTTATATGTACTTTCTCTGTAAGCATTAATTCCAATTTCATGGATGTGAACAAATGATTTTTTATTAAATAAAAATTAACCATTTAAATACCTCTTTAGCAGTTCGCAAGCCCCGTTCCCAAGCAGATTCAGGGGGCGCTACATCTCTAGGAGGTGCAGGAAAGGAACCCCCCGGTGGAACTCCACGTACTACGTCGAACATGTTGTAATTGCCTTTATCGGTAACGCCCGGGTGC
Source organism: Baronia brevicornis (assembly GCA_031353405.1). Classification (NCBI taxonomy): domain Eukaryota; kingdom Metazoa; phylum Arthropoda; class Insecta; order Lepidoptera; family Papilionidae; genus Baronia; species Baronia brevicornis. Next base: position 103,277 of record JASFAT010003227.1, read on the forward strand.
AGAAATCTAAATGTAATTTACATTCAAATGAATTCCCAATACATAATTACTATAGTTCACAAATATTAGAATATGTAATAAAACAAGCATAGAATATAAACAACGCTTTATTATTTAATATACATTTAAATATGGTACTTGTTATGGAAATTTATTTCATCATAACAATCTTATCAAACTTGTGTTAACATATTATGTGAAAAGTACAAACTGTCTGCCTTAAAAATACAAGACCAGAATATAAGATGTAATCAAAAGTGAATTCTTTACAAAAATCGGAATTGCCTAACAGAAGAAGGATTTTAGCTATAATTGCTTATTAACATTCAATTATTGAATTCAACATTTAAACTATTACCTTTAAAGGTTAAATTTAATAATTCAACATTTAAATGTTTCAAATTTTTTAGTTTTAAATATTTATTTCTTGTGTGTATAGAACCTTTATTTGACACAGAAAGAAAGAATTCACTGGTCTTCAGTTATGTTTACTAGATTATGTGGTTACCTGCAGCTTACGCCCCATGTACAAGCACCGCGTGAAAAGAACCGACAAACTGGTCTTGGTTCACTTTCCTCTGGCCTGCGCTCTGCCTCATCCGATACCTCACCTTCTTCCAAAGAAGAGCCACGAGACCTCTTTCCCGGTTTTATATCCTCTATATAAAAATATTACGATATTATTATTTATTAATATACGATATTATTTATTTATTCTCTTATGTACATAACATAGTTTAAGTAATGTAGGTAATTATGTATGTAACATAGTTTATTAAATATTTACATAACTTATTTATATACTTAATAAACATGTAAATTATTCAGAATTAAAAAAGTAAACAGAAATCCCTGTGCAATTGGACACTTGTATGGGTATAGTGAATTTAAGGCTATGAGTATTTTTATGCTACTTTAATAAAAAAACATTAATGAAATAAAAATTTATAACGAGTATGACCTCCCCTTGCAGCAATTACGGCATGTAATCGTCTTGGCATGCTTTCCACCAGACTTTTGATGGTGTCCTGTGGAATGTGTTCCCACTTAGCCGAGATCACATGTTTAAGCTTGCTGGTGTTTTGTGGAGGTGGTTGGATAGATCGTACTCGCTTTTTTAGGAGGCCCAAAACGTGCTCAATGGGGTTAAGATCGGGGCTCCGCGCTGGCCATTCCAATCGACGAATACCGACCTCTTGCATATAAGCATCTACGTCGCAAGAACGGTGGGCACGAGCATTATCATCTATGTAAATAGCATCATCACCAATTTCAGTCAGTGCGGGTTGTGCATGTTGACAAAGGATTTTTGTTATATACCTTTGCGCATTTAGTGAGCCATTTTTATTTAATACTATCTCGGTACGATAGCTGGAAGTTAGGCCCGCCCAAAACATAGCAGATCCTCCGCCATAAGGGGTGATTTCTTCAAAACACACGTCAATATTTTCATACCCAAACTCATAATTAAGTGCCAGTAACATAGTTTGGCTATTAAAACCTCTTTAGAACTAAATTATTTCCAATAATGTAGAAAAATCAAAACCGGCCTGTTTTTTTGCAAAGGGGTGTATTTAAGGTCACCTTTAACATACTTTGTATACATGTAACAGTAACAAAAATATAATTAAATAATACAGACCTTTCTCACCAGCCTGATGCTCTGCATCTCCATTAGATGAATCCTTAGTTTTAGGTTCAATGCATTCCCCTTCCTCTGCTTCAAAATCTAATTGTTCTTCACCATCTTCTGTATTACTAGTTTTTTCTTGTGTTACCTAAAATTTTTCATAAATATTAAAAACCCTCTTTTTCAATACAGAGAAGGAGTTCAACAAGGTAGTGTTGGGACCTATCTTGTACCTAATTTATATGCAGATCTGCCAATAACTACTTATGTCACTATTGGTACAGACATCATGATTTTTTATTGAAATCAGCCAACCAAACCAAAGAAGCCTAAAATCTAAATGAAATATTGAATTAATTACAAATGTAGCAAATTAAACAAACTCACTAATTGCTTTATGCTATGAAGAATGACATGTACACTGGTGAAGGTAAATAATGTCGAAATTTCTATATAAGAAGATCATATGATCCACCTTAGATTACAACTTGTCAAGCAATTTATAGAAAACCTAAGCAGTAAAGAAATCATCTAAACAAATAACAGTAGCCGCACTATTAATATATATCGGACAATTTTTAAAACAAAGATTACACATGAATGTACAAATGAAAAGAATTGTTCATGAAAGGTGACCGATTATGATGAAAATGGATAGAAAAAATATCTGACAACAGTGTGATTATTTCTGTAGCCATTTCTTATAAATAGCCTCAATTTCATCACCCCTATGTGTCCAACTGGACATATTAACTCCTACTACATACTTTAACTGAAATACACTGATTACACTGAATTTTTTTTCAACATTGTTAGATGATTGTCAAGAAAACATACACCATGGGATAGATAAGCCAATGCAATTATAGCAAGACAAGAAATCTTCCATCTGTATACAGACTTCATGCAGTGTCACTGTTTTTGCTCTACTAAGAAATCATAGATATACTTGTATAACAAAATTTGCATATCATACTGTGCAAATGAGATTAACAGATGACAGAAATTATTCCAAAAAATATCATTACATTTTTTCTTTAATAAAATAAGTAGTCTTACCTTATTCAATTTTTGAGTGTTTGTATTTCCACTGTCTGACTTTGGTGAAGATTGTGAATTTGCACCTAGGTTACCATTAGTATTAACTACTTCTTTCTTCTTTGGTGAGACTGGAGACATTCTGTCCTATATACAAAATGAGAAGCCTTTTATATAAAGCAATAATAACATTAAAATTATATGAATGTAAAAATTTTACCTTTCTCTCCTTATCCCCATCTTCTGGCCCAATTGAATCTAAATCAGAAACATCAGATAAATCTTCATGACTAATGTTATGATCTCTTGCTTCATTTTTATCACTTGTTTCTGATTTGCTTCTTGACTTTCTGTCATCTTGATCTGATTCCATTTCACCTAAAATTTTTATTAATACTATTTACTGTCATGGTAGTCTAAACGAAAATGTAAGTTTTAAATTACATTATATGCAAGTAAACGCACGCACGCACGCACGCACGCACGCACACACACATTTGTCTGTTGAATAAACATCATTGTTGATATACTCAATTTAAAGAAAGTAATGTTAAAATGTTAATCTAATAAAATTTTGCTCAATAGATATTATACAGTGAATTGTAATGAATTATTATCATAGTATTAAACATATTTTCTATATTTTTTAAGAACTTTTTACGAACTTTATGTGGATAAAATGTAAAATAATAACCATCAGAAATTTCTTCAGTTGCTGGGGGTTTGTTATTGCTCCTCTTATTGTAAGAAGAACTTCTGCTAGATTGGCTGGAGTCAGATCTACTGCGATGACGAGAAACTGTAACCATTTTCTGTTCTGCTTTTGTATGCCTCCTCCACTTTTCTTTTGGACTCCATTCATTATTCCTAATGAGTTGTGATCTGACTGTAGATAACTGACTTAAATTTCTATCAGGAGAAGGGCTCGAAGTGGGAGAATGATTTTCAGGATTTCTCAATGATGGTGATGTAACCTGAGATACTGAATCAGGGGAAACTGGTTGAGATCTAGACTCATTAGAACCTGGAGATTTTGAAGAGCATTTCGGTGACTGTGGTGTTTTAGGCCCCTCACCAGGTGGAGCTGAAGAATAATGCTCTAAATGTTCAGGAGAACCAATATTGGAGCCAACATCACTGGGAGACTTAGGAGGATCTGGCGACTTTGGACCTCTTGGAGATTTAGATATTGAATTTTCAGGTGAATTGATGTCAGAATGTGCTCCACTCAAATTTTCTGGTGAACATGGAGGTTTACTAGAAGCTAGTGATTTTTGGGATGACTGAGACTGGCTTTCTGGTGAGGGAGATCTGAGGCCATTAGACCTTGGTGATTGAGATGGTGATTTTGGATGCTTCTTAGAACTAAAACTCCTCTCTGATGATGAGCTTCTTCGACTTCTTGAACTTGAACTACTGCTTGAAGATGATTGTGCATCTCCAGTAGCATCATGTGAATCTTCAGAATCCATTCCTGAAAACAGATGGTGATAACATGTGAAAGTCATTAACCTTTACATGGAAATAAACCCAGCCCAAAAAAAGCAAATTATTAGTTTTCAATATGTTGCCAAAAACTATCACACAAATAATAACAAACATTAAAATTTTCATAATATGAAATTGGTTACACACAGTTGGAAAGTATAGTTCTGCAATAACTCTTAGTCATTTTTATTATATTATGATGTCCTACTATCAATGTATATCATTGTACATTAATATTCAATGCATTGCAATTATTAGTTAGGTAAGCCTTACTTGGAAAGATGACAAGTAAGGAAAGCCTTACTAGAAAATGTTTAGAATGTTTGGTAAGACAATAAAAGTAATTTTAAGCTCAAATTAAAATAACAAAGACACAAATGTTATCTATCAGACTGACAAGATCAAAATTATTCATGTCTTCATTTAATAAATATTAAATTGTATTTTGAACATAATACAATAACATTTACAATTGTAACATTTAAACAAAAACAGTATTAATGGAGCATAACTGAAACATATATTTTATTCCGCAATAACGTACAATACCTATAAGCGTGGCAAAAATAGTTGAAAGAATATAGACAATACACAAAAAACTTCCTACAAATATTAATATGTAGTTATAACATTAAGACTGTTATAAAAAATGTATGAGACTGTATATTTAATATAATTGACTTGTTTAGTTAAGAACTACAACGTTCTTATGTATATTATATATCATCATGTGAAGACACATCCAGCCTTACCTTAAGAATGACGCCTCGACGCCAGAATCGGTGGCACTTTATAACACTTTTCATTTTGTTAAGACTTTTCAACTTTATTAACACACACAACAAAACTTGGGTCTGTCACATATACTTGTGAACTTTAACTTTATATTTAAACGATAAACTGATGAAAACTTAGTAAAATCAACACTACTTCAATATGGCTGTGATACAGGAGGAAATATATATATGAACATAATAAATATTCACTTTTCGTAACTTCCGTAGGGTTACCTTACTCCCTTACCTTAACTGCGTTGGATAGGACGGTTAAATTCTTGATGTATTGTTTAAGTTTACATTAAAAATTCTCCAGTTAGCGCCGCAACAAGCCTTTTTCATTGCAGAAGCATACAAATCCATAGATAATAAAAAATATATATAGACAGTATTCAGTGTTGTCAATACAAACTTTCATGCAAATGTGTAAATTGGGGTAAAAACAATTTTGAATCATAAAGCGATCATAGCTCCTCCATTTAAAAAAATGTAACATTTCATTAGTCAAAAAATTTTCATATATTTGTGTTATAGATGTACTGATAAACGAATATGTGATGAGTACTCAAATGACGTTCTTTAGTTTACGTTACTTTGAAATTGTATTTCTCACCGACTTTTTCCTCCACGCCTCGGTTTCTAAGTTCATGGGTTAGTTTTTATCACGGGGTTGAAACTGGCATACAATAGATAAACCTAAAAATTTATGGAAACAAACACACCTGACGGTAAGAGGCACAATTTTGTTTTTCATTTTTATTAATTCCGTTAATAGATGACAATACTTGTGATTAAATGAAAAATGAATGAAAAAAAAACAAAAACTAATGAAAATTATTGAATTTTTACTTTATGAAATATTAATTGTAATATTTTTCACGAAATCATTTAAGTTAGACAAGTTACAGTTTATTTATTAATTTATAATGTCCTTCAAAGGTAACATAGACTGTCCATCTGAATATGTCGTCTTCAAGTCGTCATGTATGGGTATAATAATGAAATGGAATATAATTAAAACAATTCTTAAAACTAAAACAAGAGTACTTTTAAATATTAAAGCAACTAAAAGAAAAAAATAATTATATCTTCAAAACTTGTGCTCGTGTGTTTTAGACGTTTCGGAAATGTCGTTGTTGTTTTGTGAGTTTGTAAAAATTTTACGACTTGCCTTTGTTTATACGGACTCTGATTCTACTATATTTGTGACCATTTTGTGCCTTTGAAATTGGATACCTGATGATGATATATTGTGCATGTGATTGTAGTGTAATAACTTGCGATCGCCTTAAAAACTTACTGATTGAGTTGACTTATACTCTAGTAATTAAATTAATTATAAACAGTAAGTAAGGGTGCAAATAGAATTTTTAAATGGTAAAATAAGAATCTTCGATAAAAATTACTTTATTAAAAAACAAGCATATGAAATTTGTAACGAAAAGAATAAAATTTATGATGCCGTTTCATTTTATCGGAATTGATACATTTCTGTGGTCCATCGTATAAATGGAAAGTGGTATATTTATTGAAATAAATATTCGTATTGGCCTGGTATAAAATAGATTAATTAGTTTATTTATTTCAATTAGTATATTATTTTCCAGATATTGAATTTGGTACTAATTACATCCTCTGGCGCCCAGTGTACCATATAATTTAGTATAGTGTATTATCTATAGTTTTTAATTTTTAAATACTATTTTAAATGATTGTTATTGTAGAAGATATTGTTAGAACCAAAGACCAAAATTTTGACTTAAAAAAAATCACTGGTTACAAATTAAGAGTGAACGATATGCATCGATTTTTTAAGGACACTCGATGTATAGGATAGTTGATATAGTATTCGATGTATAGTAGTAGTAATAAGTATAGGATCGATCTCAGTATAATGTTGCACGATTGTTTTCGAGAACTGACTTTGGATCGTGTTTATAATAAGGCACCTCCTGTTTGCATAGGTCGTGTTTAATGGCAAGCTGCTGATGCACAATTCTGGCTACTTGATTAAGTTTGTGCAAATACTCCCCGTTTGATAGCTGGGAACAGCCGGAAATAACATGCCTCATTATTATTATTATTATTAACAAAAACAACGATGTTTTTTCCAATGTCAATCACTATTACTAATACAAGGCGCACTTACCTAAAATATGCAGACAACGGAATCTCTTTAAGGCTATATGCCGCAGACCGCGGTATAATGCACGACCGACCGATTGGCTCAGTGGTGGGGCCCTCCACCCGCGAAGTCAATGGTCGCGGGCTCGATTCCCGTATCGGAATATATATATATATATATATATATATATATATATATATATATATATATATTCCGAATATATATATATATATATATATATATATATATATATATATATATATATATATATATATATATATATATTCCGAATATATATATATATATATATATATATATATATATATATATATATATATATATATTCACGCCTATCCCCCGGAGGGGTTGGCAGAGACCACAGAGCTCCATTCGCTACCATTCATCGCAGCGCAACGGCTCTCCATTAGTCGTTTTTCGCCCTCGTGAGAATATATATATATATATATATATATATATATATATATATATATATATATATATCACTAAACATGTGATTAAAAAAAACGGAAAATTATTGTAATTATCACATCAATGGAGGTGGAGGTACGCTATGAAGATGTAGAACCTTTTTCAAAAGAAAATTATCAAGTACGTAAACTGATTTTTTTAAAATGAATTATTCAATATATTTAAAGTTTTATATTCCTTATATATTTTATATTTTTAAAATAAATTTTAGAGAAACAATGCCCAACCTTATAAAAACATTAGTAAATTCCAAAAACTGAATAAAAATCTAATGTTACTTTCGTTTTTAAGCTGAAAAACAAAACGTTATTAATAAGTAATTGTTAGTGCATATTATATATAATTTAGATCAATACATGATGAGATATCGATATCAGCGACAAATACATCGAATTTTTTCGACCACTGTTTCACTCACAGATTAAATAAGATTATTAGTTACTGTTTCATTTAAAAATAGCGCGAAAACTTGCATACTTATTTGTTGTATAAAATTGCATTATTTCTTCCTAAAATGATTGATCAAACACTAGAAGATAATATTTCGGAAAATGACGATGAAGAAAGTTTTTTTCAAGACATTGATGTGTTACAAAAACATGGTATTAATGTAGCAGACATAAAAAAGCTAAAAGGAGCTGGAATCTGTACAATAAAGGGGATTCAAATGTCAACAAAGAAAAAACTATGCAATATAAAAGGGTTTTCGGAAACGAAAGTAGAAAAAATTAAGGAGGCTTGTCAAAAAGTGGTTGCAGTTGGATTTATGACTGCTTTAGAAGTTAGCAATCGACGTAAACAAGTATTTAAGATTAGTACCGGGAGTAATGAATTAGAGTGAGTAAACTTTTCATAACTATCGTTTTACCATTTTAATCAAAAGTTTTGTTATTGTAACTAGATATTTTAATTAAATGGTCCTTCTTAAGTCAAACTTTAATGCCATGAAATGATCCACGGCTAGTGTTATTGATACGTACGTTGATTTTTCGCGGTCCAAGGCTAGTTCCTTCAATTTCCTATGTACTGTTCTTTAATGCCTTAGTTCTTGAGCTTTATTGGTTTTAAAAAATTTTCATATATTTAAATGTTAAATATAATAAGTATAAAAGTTAGAAAAATATGGAAAACATTTTTACACACAGTTTAATAAATCATAATCAAAAATACAATAATCCAAAAAATAAAAACCATTTTTCTAAAAATACAGTATAAACGTCATTCAACGCCTCCCGATTTTAAAACAAACTTCCTAAGACGTGGAAACGTCTTAGGAATTATTTGATTTTGGTGTAATAATTTCCTTCTTGCAGTCATTTGAAATAATATCACTCAAAAAAAAATTAAATTTTTTAGTTGGAAATATGAATATGCCAAAATTGGGGTTATTAACTTAGAACTGAGTTGTACAGTTATGAGCATATCACACAAGACTATTTCCATTATCACGAAAACTTTGCAGGTTTATCTATTACAGAGCTTTTAAATGCTTTGGAAAGTATTTTTCAGTAGACAATGAGTAGCTAGCCGAAATTTCAATAGTTTGTGGTGTTATTAAATACCAGATAAATAACCAGCTACTTTATAGTTCATTATTCACTAACACACACACAGCTTTCTAGCGTCGATCCTCACCACAGTAACTACTTAAAGTCATAATGATTAGTAGCCTACTATAGCCCCTGCTAGACATACGCCGCTACCAAGATGCACCTCTCGACTAGTTTCACCTTCTTACATAAGGTCGGCTTCACACTAGTTATATATAAGCAGTTTTTTTGGGAATCAGTGTCATTGTGCCATATTTTACCACGTTACTTTTCTTCCCATTGCTTATTGATATTTAATTATATTTGCTAGCGATGTTCTCTCTATCGATCTCTCTCCCTCGATCTATTTGTTCATATTATTGTTGTAACTGTTGCGTATATTTTACTCCATTTTTAACTAATATTTATAACTGTTAACGTATTCACTGGAGCAAAGATTGTTTAATATATTTTTTGTTCTTTTTTCTTGTTTCCGACAGTTGCATCGAGCGTTGATAATTCACACGATAGTCTATTTATTTTATCACATTTTATTGTTTCCGTTTTGATAATAAAACGACTTATCGCGTAAAGTTCAATCTGTCGCTTAGTCTCACCATGGAGTATTTTTAAATATTTTTGCTAAAAATAATTCCAGTTCCTGCTCTCTGTCTGATTATATTCATATACTCCAAATGTTGTTGATTCTCCGACACCCATGTCTAATTGCGATATCTGCAACGACTCCGGCGATGCCGATATATATGGGCGGCGGTGATCGCTTACCACCAGGTGACCCCCATGCTTATTTGCCTGCTCCGCTATAAAAATTCTTCGTTACGAATCACATCCACCAACGTAACTCTGAGGATAGCCTCGTCCTCAGCCCTCTGAACAACTTAGAACTTGTGAATCAGTTGGAGCGAGTGAAACACTGTCCACGTTTCGACACCGTGAGAAAGTGCTGGCAGGATGCACTGGTCGAATAAAAAAATGAATACAATATAGTGGTGATGATTTTCATTCCACTTTTTTTTGATATCTGAGTACACAGTAACAGCAAACAAAACATGTATTTTCCAGCATACTTCTAGCTGGAGGCATTGAGTCCATGGCCATAACTGAAGTTTTCGGTGAATTTCGTACTGGTAAGACACAGCTGTCACACACTCTTTGCGTAACGACACAAATACCTAATGCAACAGGCTATCACGGCGGTAAAGTCATGTTTCTTGACACTGAACACACTTTGTATCCTTTACAATACGAAAAAATACAAAAAATTTATTACTATATAATATATACTTTATTATATTATTACGTGTTTCAAAAGATTACATAAATTTATAATTATAAATAATATAAAAAGTTACTAATTCCTAAGTAAGTAAGTCCTACTATTAATTAAATTTAATTAATGAATCAATATTTGAAAACACTGTATTAATATTAGGTCGGGGCAAAAGTATTCATACAAAGGAAAATAATTTTTTAGGTATAATTTTTTATTTATTTTAGTATAAATGTGTGTATGTGCCGTTTTGATCGATGACTTGTTGCCATCTTTTGGGTAATACCATGATCTCATTCCTCATCGTAAGTCACCCATTTTTCATCACCCGTAATCAACTGTTTAAGAAATGGTTCGGAATTGTTACGTTTTAAAAAGAATCGCAAATGGAAACACGTTGCATTAGGTTTCTCTCAGTGAGATCATGTGGTGCCCAAATGTCAAGTTTTTTCTTGTACCCAGACTTTCGTAAATGACGTAAAACTGTTTTATGAGGAACATCCAGTTCTTCAGCAATGTCGTAGCTACTAATATATCGATCTTGCTCCACTTTTTCAAAGATGGCACTGATTTTATTTGTGACAGGGCGTCCAGAGCGAACCTCATCTTTCACATTAAAATTTCCAGACTTGAAACGCTTGAACCACATTTGTGCTACTCTTATTGATACCGCATTAGGTCCGTAAACCGCACAAATTTAATTTCGTCGCATTTTAACCTTTTTTGTAATAAAACTAAAATGTACCGAATTTCTTCGTCACATACGTTCATTTTGCATGCTTGAAAAACAATTGAAAAATGGCGCGAACTATTTTTTTTTTATTTATTGCATCTTCAGAATGTCACATTTAATGGTATTAAAACCAGACAGTTACAGTCAGTACAACCAAAGAGGTTTGATTACTAAAAATACATTCAAAATACGAAAATACTTTTGCCCCTACCTATTATTAAATGTCATGCACTACAAGTTACAAAACATGTATTTGAACTTGAGTGGATAAGTAAAAATTAAATAATTATTATTTATAATATTAACGATTGAAAATTTTAACAAGATGACTTGGCTAATGCGCTCCATTTTGTGAGCGTTGACACCTAACGGTCCAACTTCTTTCTGCTTCCATTACTTTCTTAACCCCCACCCATTATTCACGTCGGTAAGGGAGGGAACGTACCTGCAGTGATCTTAGTATATTAAATGTCCATAGACGATGGAGATTATGCTACTTGATGACGCTCTTAAGCATCCGGAGGCTCAACCCAATACCCATTCCTTTACTTCCCTTTATGATCCCAGATTTGAAAAAAGATTCAACGTTATCTATGATCCCAGTCCCTGAAATTTAATATAAATAATCAATATGTACTGTATAGTCTCACGTATTGTAATCGTATTAAATCGTAATCGTCGTAAAGTTATTGTATTAAGGTAAATATTGAATGCAAAATCAAGATGATATAAATCAATAAGATATGTTACATACCAAAGCGATTTGTTTTTATTTAAAAATATTAATCAGATATAGTTCTGCCAAGAATATTTTCTTAAAATTGAGCAGTCGTCCAGATAGATTGAGACCGATCGCCGATAGATTCAACTTAGACCAGAATGCTGTTTTAGACAATGTTCTTTACGCAAGGGCATACACATCTGAACATCAGGTAACATTTTTTAAAAATATGTTTTATAAAATCAAAAATAAAATATGTATTCAGTATGATTAATCTGTATAAAAAACATCTAGGCTGAACTTTTAGACTACGTGGCTGCCAAATTTCATGAGGAAGCTGGTGTATTTAAGCTACTAATCATCGATTCCATTATGGCACTGTTCCGCGTGGATTTCTCAGGTCGTGGGGAGCTTGCTGACCGTCAGCAGAAGTTAGCTCAAGTGCTATCACGATTACAAAAGGTGTGTGTCATGTTACCAAAACAATAATATTTTAGCGACCCCCACACATACGCACAGATTATAATATAGATTTTTTGATAGTGATAGTCACACTGCAAACGAATATTTGTCTGAATGAATTAAAGAATGGCATAATATTTGTCTGTAGCATTCATGCTACAGACAAATATTATGCCGAGCCAGCTCGCCGGAGGAAGTACCACAGTCCCGAAGAAAACCGGCGTCTGAGTGGTAGCTTAGCTACCGCGCTTCATATGGTGAACGGCTGAGTTCCGGAAAACGTTAACATATGTATTGTTGTTCTGTGTAGTTGAGTTTTCATTGCTCGTTATAAAAAGTATTTCAACATTATATTACTATTTTTCGTTTATGTATATCTCGAAATGTACTACGCAACGAGGGGATCCACTGAAACGTAAAAAACAATGGAGTAAAGGTATTACAAGAAAAATTGTTGACTGTTTGCTTTTGATTTCTGCAGTTTTGCAAAGAAATTACGCTCATATACATAAACCTAAATTACGCTCATAGGTATACATAAATCTAATTTACGCTCATATAAATATTAATATCAGCCCGCCGTAGTCCACTGCTGGATATAGGCCTCACTCAAAGCGCGCTACCTAGCCCGATCTTCGGCTACACGCATCCAGTATTTTCCAGCCGCCTTGCGCAGATCGTCACTCCATCTAGAAGGGGGGCGTCCCACACTTCGCTCATATATATAAATCTAAATTACGCTTATATAATCTGATCTGATGTTAACAACAAAGTTAACGATTTTTAAATGTCACCTAAATGTAATAGATATATATATATATATATATATATATATATATATATATATATATATATATATATATATATATATATATATATATATATATATATATATATATATATATATGATTTGGTTAATATTGGCTCTAATAATCATTTGACATCCGTATGGCGCGATATACAAGATCACAAGGTGAAGAGATAATAGGCATCCGGGAATGTGGACGGACGCTAGTTGTCATGTATTATTTACATATTAATTTTGGTTACTCTAAGTAATACGTAATAAATAGACCTAAATATATGTTCTTACGTATTAGTTTAAAATTCCTGACTTCTGGGTTTCCGAATTTCATGTGTTTTATTTATATACAGCTCACACATGTCGCACTGCTGGGCACGAGGCCTATATATTTCAGAAAGAATAGACATTCACCTACCACGCTTCTTCAAGTTGGATTGGAGGGACAAACATACTTGTAAGCCATATATTTATCCCAATGCAGAAATCCCACTGAGTAAATTATTATATCAAAATGTGATGGGGCTAATAGTTTATTGATGTACATTTCTCCTTAATGATTCAAATTGTTATATTTATGTTTAATCTTATCATCATATCGTTAGCTAATTATTAGAATTTGTAAGTCTACATATGTATATGAGTAAATTTTACAAGAAAAACGAATAAACTAATTTTCTTTCATAGTTCGAAAATTTTTTATTAAACTATTCTTACTTTACTTAGATACGAAAATGAAAAGGTTTCTTCAGGTAAATATGAAGTATTCTATCGCATATGCTTTAATATTTTCTGTTAGATGGCATTAAGAGAGACGTGAGAAAAAATGTTTTTGGAGTTACGAATTTTGATAATTAGGCTGACGATATATCAATACGAACATACCTACAGCTTATTTAAACTGTCTTTATTTTTCTGTTTTTCTCGATAGATTTCGGAAGAGTATAATGTAGCCGTTTTCATCACAAATCAAATGACAGCCGATCCTGGGGCCACCTTGAGTTTTCAAGCAGATCCCAAAAAACCAATTGGTGGAAACATACTTGCTCACGCATCTACTACCCGAATTGCACTCAGGAAAGGTAGAGGGGAGAATAGAATTGCAAAAATATACGACTCACCGGACCTACCCGAAAGCGAAGCTACCTTCGCTATAACAAGCGGAGGAGTGTCGGATGCTAAGGATTAATTAATAAATTACTCTAAAAACGAATCCTTTTTTAGCATTATTTTATCATTTTTTAAATAAATAATATATTTAATTACGGTAACTTTATTTGGTAAGATTTGCGCGTACAATCTGATCGTGAGTTCGTTTTCTTCATTGGACTATTGATGTAAACCATTTCCTAGCACAGGCATTATAAGCTTAGTTGGAATGGTTGACAATAATTCTATTAATATTAAAAACATTGCTTTGGTTATATATTTTTTTGACATATGTTTATTTATAAGCTTAGCCATACGTTTTGTTTTGATGCGGATCGAAACCGCTACCTGCTCACAGATATTAGGTTGTGGTATAGATTTTACTTCATCACTATTGACATGAAATTATTTATTTATGTACAATGACCACAGCACTTTAGACAACATTAAAAAATATTTACATATCGTACTTATTAATGGAGTAAGGCGTTACTTTGCGGAAATCCATCACTATATGGTCAGTCAAAAGTTTTACTTAGCTAAGATCCGCGACAAGCAAAACAATAACAGAAAATTAATGTGTGTTTTTTCCGTTGGGTTTAGTGGATTTATTTGGAACTTAAACCAAAAACTTACCGAAAATCGGCCATCAGCTCTCCACCCACTAACCACTTTATACATATCGTACTGCCAATGAAGGATTTAGATTATAAACTTCTTTGCAAAAACACGGGCACCTTACAGTCATTGACTATTCTATGAATACTATTAATATTTTTTATTAGCTTAGAAGACTAGAAATTTCTTTTTTAGAATTTTTTTTAACACCTACCACTCACATCACTCCATCATCCTTTCCTATCCTAGAATCGGTGTTTTAGTCAATGTAAACAGAAATCCGTGTGAAAATGGTCATTTAATGGGTATAATGAATTTAAGGCTACGAGTAATTTTATGGTACTTTAATAAAAAAAATAATAACGAGTATGATCATCTGAGCATGCTTTCCCCCAGGCTTTTAATGGTTTCTTGTGGAATGAGTTCTCACTCAGCCGAGATCACACGTTTAACCTTCCTGATGTTTTGTGGAGGTAGTTGGTCAGATTGTACTCGCCTTTTTAAGAAGTCCCAGGTGTGTTCAATAGGGTTAAGGTCGGGGCTCCGCGCTGGTCAGTCAAAACGATGAATACCGACCTCTTGCATATAAACATGTACGGCGCTAGAATGGTGGGCCCGAACATTATTATCCATGTAAATGGCATCTTTAGCAATTACAGTCAGTGCGGGCTGTGCATGTTGACAAAGGATTTTTGTTATGTACCTTAACGCTTTTAGTGAACCATTTTCAATGAATACTATCTCGATACGATAGCTAGAAGTTACGCTTGCCCAAAACTTAACAGATCCTCTACCATAAGGGGATGATTTCTTCAAAACACACGTCAGAATGGAATTCTTCTGATCTTGGTACCACTCGCCTATGTCGGTCCTCACCATGCAGACAAATTCGAGCCTCATCGAAGAAGAGTACACTACTCCAGTTACCTAGTGTCCTAGATACACAACTTCTAGCGAGCCTCAATCGAGCAATCCGGTGGTGACTGCATCACCATGTGAAAACAACACGGACTTTTTAATGAGACTCAAGAGTAAGTTTAGTGGTATCCTAGTGTTGTGAAATGAATATTTTACTAGTATAAAGAATACAAGAACATAGTGTCTTGTTAAAAATAAATTACTCATTAGCTCATAGGTAGATTGTAATTATAATGAGAAAATCTACAGAGTAATCGTTACAAAAAAATCCCGACTATCTGGATGAGTAGCGATTCAGCACGGTGCGTTTTTTTAGAAACTTCTACGCACGCACCTCTAGCGGTGTTTCAACATTGAACCTTGGAACATTGGACATATGTTCGACGTTGATTGCTTTCCATTGGACGACACGCGTGCTCGTTTACTTTCCTTTGCCATAAAAAAAGTGCGGGAGTGGAGACCGCGTCTTGACAAACTCCCTGCTAGATGGAGCGACAATCTGCGTAAGGCGGCTGTCAGAAACTGGATGCGTGTAACCGAAGTTTGGGTTAGGTGACGCATTTTGTGAGGTTAAGGCTTATGTCCAGCATTGGACTGCCGTGGGTTTATATTGATATTATTAAACGAATGGCAATATATATTTTTGTAATATTACACATACATAACGAAGTATGTTATAGATCACAAATAAACCTTAAAGCTTATAAATGAATAAGTAATTGTCTTCTTAAGTGATGAAATCAATAGATCAGATAACTTTTATAACCTTTGCATATCACCAGGACAGCGGCATGATGCCGACAATTTCAAAGTCTAACCAAACATCAGTAAATTCATATCGTATTCGTCATACATAGTGGCGTGATTCCATCGAATCAATTAATTTAGTTGCTATGATTAGATAACTGCATGTTTCAGACGGTAGGTATGTTGTCGACACAGTACAGGTAACAAAATATGCCTATTTGTAATAAAAATAAAAACAAAAAAGTCTTTAAATAATCAAAAATGTTCTTACAATCAATTTATTGGCAAACTTTTGCAATAAAAGTTCATCAATAACATTCATAATGATCCATCATTGGTTTCTCAGAATTTGATATTATAATAATAATTATCTAAAAAATTATAATAAAAATTGTAAGCATGATGGGCAGTGATTAAGCTGAGTAATGGAATGCTTTAGCATTAGTAATGGCGAAGAACAATGAACTGGTTAAGTATCATTATTTAAAAAAGAGGAACGATCATTGGTAATTACTGTCAAGTTGCGATTAAATCTTTGTTTATGGGCAGTTTTTTAATGGATTGTAAGTTCATTTAACTATCTCTGCTATCAAAAACACTATTACAGGTGACAGTTACTTGAAAAAACTGCCTAACTAAGGTGCACTTCTTGTCTATTATTAACCAGCGAAGACTCCACTGGGTAAGATTCACCAAGGGGTCACGTATATGGCAACTGTTGACTCACATTTCCCACTTACTGACCATAATTACCAGGATATGTGAACAATGGAGGTCAAAGTAAGATTTAGGGAGACTTTTTAATTTCTAAACTAAACTTCCAAAGATAATTAAACCATTTGAAACTAATAGTTTGATAATAAAAATACCTGAAAAAATTATATAAATTAAGTTCTAAGCATGAACAACAATGTTTATTTCGATTATTGCATAAGCGACTCCCATTAGTCCAGTTTCCCCTAACAGTATTCAGTATCAGAGCAGTCTTTGTTTCCTACTTCTTCATTCCGTATTCTTCTATCTCAATAGGTCTCAAAACAAAGTAAAAAAGAAAGCTTAATAAATAGTAATATCAAAGGATTTTTGTCATGTCCTTTTGCGCATTTAGTGAGCCTAATAGTATTATTCATTGAAAACTCGGTACAATAACTGGAAGTTACACCCGCCCAAAATATAACAGACCCTTCACCATAAGGGGTGATTTCTTCAAAACACACGTCAGCATAGCTTTCTTCTGGTCTTCATAACACTCGCCGACGTCGGTCCTCACCATGCAAACAAATTCGAGTTTCATTGGAGAAGATTACGCTACTCCAGTTACATAGTGTCCAAGATGGGCAATTTCTAACGAAACTCAATCGCAAATTCCGGTGCTCACGGAGTAACTTCGGGGCCCGTGCTGGTCGTCGACTGCGAATATCAGCCGCTTAAAGTCTCCTCCTCACAGTCCATAGGCTAACTTATGCTACTCGTACTTCTTCAAGGTTTCTTTTGAGGTTCATGTAACTGCATTTGCGGTTCCCCAGCCCCTGAGTTATTAAAAATTCGAGGGTATTTCGAGGTTGTGTGCAACGTTTTTTCCCAGAACCTTGCCTTCTCTAAACGAAACCTGTCTCTTGTTATTGAGTCCAGGTTCTTTGCATGGTTAAATGATTGATTCGAAGATGTTAATGCTGGTAGCCTATTGGCTTTAACAGCTTTATCGTATTCAGGGCCCGCGGGCTGAAAGCCCGCGGGCTAGTAAAATATAATTGGGAATCTGCGCAAATCGCAGACTCCATCGGCCTGATGCCGTGTCGGAGGTACACATATGTGTGTGTGCTGATTTTAAACTCGTCATGATTCTACGTTAAACATGTAGGGGAGGTTGAACTTTAGTAACTATAGTCCCTATTAGTCCCATAGACCCTAAGGTCTAGGGGGTGAAAACCGACCGGGTACGTGAGAGAATCTCGTGTAAGCGGCCGGTGTAGAAGTGTTCCCTACTCTACGTGCTCGGCTAGGGCCGGGGTGCGTGTGAGTGTTGGTGTCGTGAGTGGATCCGAACGACGCTGTTTCGTCGTCCGGATCATGGTTAAATGACTCACGTAATATATATATATATATATATATATATATATATATATATATATATATATATACACACACACACATATATATATATATATATATATATATATATATATACACACATATATAGCATACAACTTAAAAATAGTTGTAGATACGACAAATGCATCCTCCGATACCTGCGTAGAACATATAGGTATTTTATACATTTTTTACATATGTATATATTACCACCTATTACAGGCGTACACATTAGCAAAAGCCATGTTTGCCCCTATAAGGTTTACAGTCTTAGTTTTTCTACTTATTTATTGCCAAGCTGAAGAGAAATGGTTTGTTTAGTTTTATTGTGAATATGATTGACTACAACCCGCTGTTAGCAAGAAATTTAAGGAATTTAAAAATATAGTTATAATTATATATAATAATTAATTAATTTGAATTAAAACTAGTATCATTTTTGCTATCGCTACAATCTATCACATCGTTTTTATTAAATCCATTAATGGCTATGAGTAACATTGTAAGTCTAATGTAGATGATAAGAACGGTGTAAGTTAAAAACTACTTTACCTAACTAATAACGAGGTATTTTTATTTAATTTTCACACTCTTTTGTTATTATAAGTTATATTGTTTAATTGTGGTGGCGATTTGTACAATATATTTCGATTAAAATGGAGTGATATGAAATAAATACATGTATCATGACTTTTTTTGTTGTTTTGAAGTTGCCTACAAACGTCTATATAAGGTTTTGGTACAATAGCCACCATTTTATTACGTGACGTGACGTGACATTAAAAGCTACTGACTAAATAATTTAAAGATAATCGATGTTATTATATTTTACTATAACTGGCATAATAGTTATAGCTAATTTCCAACAAAGACCAGTACTAAAATATACAGTCAAGTCATTATTCAAATTTTCTTTTAGTTCTGTATTTGATTTGTCTATTCCTCAGTTCTCAGTTTGTCGTTCAGTAGTTAGTTTCTTTTTGAAATTGTCATGGAATTATCAGTAATATAAAAATTATTTACGCTTCAAATTTCTGAAATTTTCTTATTTTAAATATACGACTATACTATATTATATTTTTAAATATGAGTGATAAAAGGGAAGTTAAAGTGTGGTGTGATGGCTGGTACGTAAATAAAATTGATTTATTTTACTGTATATAAATAATTGTAATACAATTAAAAATTCATTTTAACCTTTTTTTTTAAATACGTATAAATTAGCAGTATAAATATTTTCCGTGTAGTGAGTGTGTGTATATTTGTGTACTATGTGTATAGAATAATTCTGCCCGGCATCCGCAATTTTTTTTTTGCTTAATAACCTTCAAAATGTGTTGTAATTTCAGCTATGATATGGTTCACTTTGGTCATGCAAATTCCTTACGACAAGCTAAAGCGCTGGGTGATGTATTGATTGTTGGTGTCCATACAGACGAAGAAATTGCTAAACATAAAGGTCCCCCAGTTTTTACACAAGAAGAACGCTATAAAATGGTTCGAGCAATTAAATGGGTTGACCAGGTGGTGGAGGGTGCCCCATATGTTACAACCTTAGAAACCTTAGACAAGTATCAGTGTGACTTCTGTGTGCATGGAGGTATATTTTTGGTAGTTTATTACTCAAAATTATATTATGGGTTCTAACATTCTCCTAAGATATTTACACAAATGAATTATTAATATAAACTAATTTGTTTATTATGCACTCTACATATATATATATATATATATATATATATATATATATATATATATATATATATATTAGGTGTACAAATAAGTTTCCGCAGTTTTTTATAAAAAATTAGGAATTTATTGTAAAGGAAAAGTACATTACGTTTTATTCAAAGTATTTTCCATCATTTGCCACTACTTTTCCCCATCTTTCTGGCAACATTCGGATAC